>VMDO01008050.1:0-80709 GCA_007922755.1 Pedetes capensis | reverse complement strand
GATTATACTCTGATTATCCTCTGGCAAGTAGGGGCAAATCAATACAGTCTAATGAGGGACTGAGCTGACTTGAGGCAGAAATTCAGACTTAAAAAGAAAACATGTCTGTTAACCGCTGGTTTGCTCCAACTCTTAGCGTATTTGTCTGGACTCCTCTTCATTGACAGATACTAAACCTCAATGACTGTCTTTCCAGTACACAGAGACCACACAACCTACTGATGTTTCAGCTGCTCTTAACTTGAATTCTTCCCCTGTTGCCCAGCATAGCTAATGAATAAGTGAATGTCTCCAGGAAAAACCTGGGCCTGAGCAAATACATAAGTGAAAATAACATACTTCTGGAACTTCCTTCTCTCCTAGATCTTTACCTCTCCAATCCTAGGTGTCTCCAATGTCTTCAGACAGTTTTGCTGTTTGTTTTAAATTGTGTCTTTCTATTTTTCCCTGGTAAAAATGTTGATCTGCTACCAGGTACCCTGGCATAGCCAAAGAAGGCTATGGTATAGCTTTCATTGCAAATGTTACACAATTGCTGTGTTTTGTTCCTTACAATAAATGAGCTACCTAGCGTGCATCCAAGAAAGACTGTTGCACTGCCTGTTTGTGCTTGTGATTTTTTATGCAAAGCAAATTTCACATGAATACAAGTGTTTTTCTATGCAAGAGCCTATGAGCTATGATTTTTCTTAAAGGCCTATCAGTTCTGAAAAAAAAAAAAGTTGAATTGAAGACTTTTGAATTTAATTGTTAACTTTACTTAAGCTCTAAAACACTGCCACTCTGTGGTAACTCTGAGACATAGCAAGGCCTTCGGTATTTTTAGAGACAAGGATACCCCAGCAAATTCCTTCTCAATTCCCTTCTGTTTCTATTCAGTAGGCTGAAATATCTATGTTTTGTGTATGATTTCAAATACTCCACACTTAATCCACTACATCTCTCTTCTGGTCCAGTTTTCCAGAGTCTAAGGTGTAGCCATTTGGTCTTCCTGCTTGAAGAACTTTCCAAATGGAAAGTTCTAAGGCTCACAAGGGAAATGAGCTCACATTTAGGCTCTGGCCCTTGTGAACAACGTGAGTCTAAGCTATTATTTATCCTTTCTTTGTGTCAATTTCATCATCATCATCAAAAAAATAAGAATGTTAGCAGGCATACAACTGTGAATATCCATTGAATTATCCATATTTTATATGTGTGATATTTTAATGGAATTATTTGTAAAACATGATTAATAATATACATATAAATTCATCTTTAAAGAATTTTACCAAGCATGTAGATGTATACTAGTGCCTCCTGGCTAAGCTTACACTGACCTTTTTATTCAACATTCTAATCACCTCTCTTCATTCTCCTCCACAAACATTCACACATTCCATCTCCTTCACTTTGTTCTGACTTTTATTCTTTCTAACATACTTTGAATCTACTATATTGTTTTTAAAGATGACAATATTGTGTATGTTCTCTTTTCCATTTGTGAAATGTTGACTCACAAAGGCAGGGATCTTGGTCTGGCTCCCTAGTTTACAAAAGGTGCCTTGAACAGTGCCTGGTACAGAGCAGTGCTCAAAAGCATTTTTTAAGTGCATGATAGGTGCTTAGCATGGTTACTATCACATAGTGCTAGCTTGCATTTAATGAATTCCATCACTCTTTATTCATCTTGCAAGATTGCGAGTGGAAAATCTGAGTAGCCAGATGCTTTGGGGAAGAAATCTGAAGGCCAGAGGGCTGATAGTGGCAAGATTGAAAGGTGTATTTTTAAGGCTAAGTAGCCCAAAGAGGGGAAGCCTCACCACAGTCAAACCATGTGCTCATGAGAGGTATTAAGAGATGCTATACACCTGACTGTATCCTTTCACCATATCGCTTCAATTTCTATGCTGAGGAAATAATCTGAGAAACTCAAGTCTATGAAGAAGAATGCAGCATTAAGATTGGAGGAAGATTCATTAACAACCTGTGTTATGCAGATGACACAACTCTTCTTGCTGAAAGTGAAGAAGGTTTGAAACACTTATTGATGAAGATCAAAGAACATAGCCCTCAGTATGGGTTGCTACTCAATATCAACAAAACAAAATTCCTTAAAATAGGTCATTAAGCAACTTCACAATAGATGGAGAAAAGTTTGAGGTTGACCATGATTTTGCTTTACTTGGTTCTACCATCAACACCCATAGAAGCAGCAGTCAAGAAATCAAAAGATGCCTTGCTTTGGGAAAAGTTGTTACAAAAGATCTCCTTAAAGTGTTGAAAAGTACAGACGTCACACTGAAGACAAAGGTGCGCACATTGAAGGTGTCACATTAAAGATGAAGGACTCATGCCATCGTGTTTTCTGTTGCATCATATGATAGTGATAGTTGGATATTGAACAATGGAGACAGGAGAGGAATTGATAATTTTGAATTATGGTGCTGGAGACAGATGGAAATTGAATATACCACAGACTATCAAAAGAACTAACAGATCTGTCCTTGAAGAAGTACAATCAGAGTGATCCTTGGAAGCAAGAATGGCTAAACTGTGTCTTACATATTTTGTACATGCAATCAGGAGGGACCAATCCCTGGATAAGGACATCATGTTTGGGAGAGTGGCAGGTCAATGAAAAAAAGGAAAACCTTCCACCAGATGGATTCATACAGTGTCTGCAACAATGGGCTTAAACATAAATAAGATCGTGTGCCTAGAACAGAATTGGAAAGTGTTTCATTTTGCTGTACATAGGGTCACTATGAGTTGGACTTGACTCGACAGCACCTAACAACAACAATGGATCTGACGATCTTTCAGAAAGTACAAGTACAAGCAGAAACACTGAGCTACTAAATCTAAGACTGAAAAGCAAAAGAAAAATTTCTTGCTGCTAAATCCAACATTGAAAAGGAAAAGAAAGAGAATGTTCTTGCTACTGTTACAAAACCAGTCAGTGGAGACAAGGATGGTGGTATCTAGGAGGTTAACCGTCACAAAATGCCTACATAACATCATACAGAAAATGTGCCTCTAAAGCTGTTGAGCCTAGACAAAAACTTTGCAGTCAGCTTGTGAGAAAACTGGGAGTGAGTTTCATCCCTGGGACCATCATGGTTGTCTTCACTGGGTACCACAGAGGCAAGGAGGTGGTTTTCCTGGAGCAGCTCAGCAGTGGCTTGCTATGTGTGCCTGGAAGTCTCTTTCTCAATTGAATTCCTCTGGGTAGAGCGCACAAGAAAGCTGTCCTTACCAACTTCACAAAAATTGATATCAACCATGTGAAAATCCCCAGATATCTCGCTGATACTTAACTACAAGAAGCTACGGAAGCTGAGGCACTAGAAGGGGGAGAATTTCAACACACACAAAAAGAAAAATATAGAGCAGATCATGAAGATTTTACAGAGCAGTGCAAATTTGAACAGAAAGCTCAATATTCACATATTTTACTAAAAATGAAAGCTACTCATTAGCTTCAGGATTTCATGTGATCACTTTTTGTTCTAATGAATGGAATTTATTCTCACACATGTTCAATCTCAATTTCTCACCAAGAACCTGATGAAATAATTGATACATTTAAATAAAGAGCAAATTCCATCATATTATTATCATGTAGACTTCTGCAGATTTTCCGTCTCAGACTTTAACTATAATGTATGGAAAAAGAGGGTGCTGAAAAAGTAGGTCTTGGATATTGTTAGGAATGTTGTTGTTTGTTTTAGATGCCATCAAGTCAGGTCTGAGACATAACGACCTTATATGTAACAGACAAAACACTTCCCAATTCTGTGCCAGATACACAATCACTTTTATGGTTAAGCCCATTGTTGCAGACACTGTATCAATCCATCTAGTTGAGGGTCTTCCTTTATTATTGTTGTTGTTGACTCCCCACATTCCCAAACGTGATATCTTCTCCAGGGATTGGTCCCTCTTGACAAAGTGTCCACAATACATAAGACATTGTTAGGAATGGATGGTTAATGTTACTGAATTATATACACTGTACACTAGTGAATTGATCAATTTAAAAAGGTGAATTTTATCCTTTGTAAATTATATCTCAACAAAGCTGTTGCTTTAAAAAGCAAGAAGTAGACGGTTAGCTCCTCACAGGGTGAAACAAATGTGACTTTTCGGATGCTAGCTCACGTTTTGATCTTGTGTAAGCCATGTCCCTATTGTTCTTGGTTTTCCCATGTTCAAATTGACTTTGTTGGTTAGCTGAATTCTAAAGGCCCTCCATCTCTAACTTCCTAACTTTTAAAAACAGACACAGAGCTGAAGAGAAAAGAAGGTAAATGAGTATTGTGCTATCATTGCACTCTGCAATGTGCAGGTTTGGAAGGCTAACCCACTTAGCCCCCTTGTAAATGTGCATGCACACAGACAGGTACATCTAACTGGACCAAACGGTGTGTAAATGTGTAAGTATCTAATTTTATTAGACAGGAAAAAAGACAATGTGTATTGGTTTCTTAGCTTCTGAAAGACTTTTCCCAGAAACTGTTTTCCCAATCCAAAAAAGGACACCACCTATCAGAAAGGCATACTTTCCTTTTCCTGAACACCAGCCTCCCTTAGGGGCCATCAGGAATCTTGATGCTTAACAAAATGAGCTTGGTTTAATTTGGCTGAATTTGAAAACTTTGTTTTCCCAATGAGAGAATGTTCCTTTTACCTAATTAACAGGTCTTATTAAGAGAGTGGCCTGTAGCTGTAGCTCTGTGGCATCCAATCCTGTCATATCTTGGAAACTAAGCAGGGTTGGGTCTGGTAAGTACTTGGATGGAAGACCACCTGGGAACACCAGGCGCTGCAGGTTTGGGAGACAGACCCAGCAATCCACTCCCCAAAAACAATCCACCATTGAAAACCCTATGAACAGCAGAGAAGCATTGACTACAGTGTTTGGCCTGTTGTATGTAGGGTCACTATGAGTCAGATACCGACTCCATGGCACCTAACAACAACAACATTAAGAGAGCAGTAGGTACTAAAGCCTGTTGAACATTCAGCCATATGGGCATATGAAGCATAGATCAAAAGAGACTCTCTGTAGTTATGTTAGTAGTTATTTTGATCTCCTCCATTTTCTCCCTTCCTTGCTTTTTATTTTTTTCCTTGTTTCTCCATCCTTCCTGTTTCTCCTCCTCCTCCTCCTCCTCCTCCTCCTTCTTCTTCTTCCTCTTCTTTTCTTTCATTTGTTCTCTTCCTTCCTTTCTTTCTTCCTTTCTTTCTTTCTTCATGGTATTGAGGATTGAGAACCTTGTGCTAGACAAGTACTCTACCACTGAGCTACATCTGAAGCCCTTTCTTAAGTTTTTATTTGGGATGAGGGCTCCCTAAATTGCACAGGCAGCTTCTGGTCTTGAACCTGTGATCCTCCTGTCTCAGCCTCCTAGTTTGCTGGGATGAGAGGTGTGCACCCTACACCCAGCTACCATTTCCATCTAAGCCTACAGTGAAACATCTTCCCTGGATTTTCAGTTTCACGTGTGAAAGGCTGTAAATGGACTTAAGGAATCAGGTCCACCATCTGCTGGACACACTTTTGCTGCCCAGAGGCTGACTCCTGTTGCCATTTCCCCAAGTTCCTTGCAGTATGCCTCCTCTGAGACACGGCAAGTTGTCTGCAGATGGCTATGGCCTTTCCTTTGCCATATGGCTGTGTTGTAGCCAAATCTTTATGGCAATGTGCTCCTCTGATCTACCCTCAGTGCAGAAAACTTTGCTCAATAGGAAAATCCAACATGTATCATTTCCTTGTTAAATCAATAGACAAGGCCACTGCTTATTAAAGAGAGTAAGAAGCCCATTCCCACGTGCTAAGTACTGGCACAGAAATACCATTCGCTGACATTTCCAAATCGTCTAAAAGTCACTTCCTTAGCCATCTGACCAAAAGAATAAGTGGATGAATTTTAAATTTTACTCTCTTATTTATTAAGGCTTTGCTATGACCCAGGATAAGAGGACAAAGTGGACCAGGAGAAGGCACAGACCCTTGATTTTAAAGAGAAAGAGATAACCCCTTTCTATCCCAACCCACACAGCACCAAGTACAGATCAAAAGTTTTTAATAAACTCAATCACCTTTTCACCAAGAAGTAGCTAGTGTGCAAAATTATGTACAGGCTCTCAAAAGCCCCAGTGGGAGTCCATACTCTCCTTTCCCCCATTGTAATATTGAAGACTGAGCCATGCAGAGCAGGCAGGTGATCTTGGGCCATACTCACTTTGGTGTCTTTGAAAGCCTGTCAGCATCCTTGCAACCCAAGGTTCAATAATAATTTGCCTAGCACACTGTGGACAGACAATCGATAAATGTTTTTATCAATGAGTGTCTGTGTAAGAGTTTGACTTGGGTTATTTATTTGGTGTTGACTTAACAAATAAATGCCTGATGAAATCAAAGTGGAGGGAATATTAACAACTGAAGGGAAGATGAGCTCATAGTATGGACGTGCAATTACAGAACAAATTCTTCTGCCCAACAAGTACATGAAGTCAGAAAACTGGAAGGAAGGGTAGAACACAAGTATTTCATAGTCCCTTGGCGCTATTGCTGTACACAAATGAAGGAGAGGGAGTGAGAGAGAGGGAAAGAGAGAGAGAGAGACAGAGAGAAAGAGAGAGAAACAGGGAGACTGATTCTTATCTGTATAATTCAGTTCCAAATTTACTGTTCTGAAATCTCCAAAAATTGAAGAGAAAGAGGAAAGAAGTTCTAATTTTGCTTGCACTATAAATACATGTTCAAATTTCCAAAAAAAATAGGATCCAAACAGAGATTTAAAAAAAGTTTAAGCTGGCATTTTCAATTTTAAATTTACAGCATTAAATATCAAATTGGTCTGTGTGAGTCTTATGGATCTGGGGAATCCTCTCTCCTCTTCCCTCTATCCAAAGGCCCAATTGGAGTCAACAAGCATGCTATAGCTTCTTGAGCTTTGAAACTTTCTTAGATTTTGGCAAATGTAATCAGACCTTTTTTCCCATGGTTGATTCACTATTCTCCTCAGTCCTAACTTGAATCAAGGTGTCTATGTAACTAAAATCTCCTTTTTTTAAGTGCATTCTCAGCACATATCAAATTGTAAGAGCTATTTATTATGAGAAAATATTTTAGACCACATGTATAATTTGAAGCATTGAATACCATCCTTTTGTCAAATAACATCACTGTTGTTATACCTGGGAAGAGGAAAACTATATTTCTGCAAGTGAAATGTCCTGATTTATCTGTTAATACTCTTGTCTATTTTTTAAGCATGAAGAGTACTCTGATAATGGAGTAACAGAGATGACCCCTGTTGGATATTAAATTAAGATGCATCCATGTTTGCACCTCACTAATCTAGGGATCATTGTTTCTTTGAAGTCACTACAGAATTGTGTATTTATTATAACAGTTTTAAAGCACATGATTACAAAGGATCTTGAAGAAGAATCTGTGTGTATATTTTACTAATTTGTATAGAGGAGAAATCTTTATTATGAGCAGCAATATTATGAACCATCATTTTTCTGCCAAGATGATGCTATTCGATTCTTCTTGTGCAATGCCATAGTATTCCTCTTTGGACTTTTTATACATTACTATAATTATTTCCTTCTGGATGTATGCCTTGATGATCTTCCTGACATCAAAGACTATATCAGATTTGTCTTTGAATCTCCATTTCCTACTATTTATGAAAATAGATAAATGTTGAATAACTGTGTAAATAGTAGAGACCTAACTTACTTTGAAATTTATTTGAGATAAGTAGAAAATCTCTAGGAGTTTCTATAGAAAAAGAAATGATTCACACACAAAAATACTAAGTTAAAATTCCAAAGTAAACTTTTATAAATTGAAAACAATACATGTTTATTGTCATAGAGTTCTATAAGTTAAAAGTCTGTCTATGGCCTCCTTGGAATAAAATAAAGGTGCTCACAGGTCTGTAATACTTTCCAGAAGCCATAGGCAGAACCCATTTCTTTGTGGTTTTCATCTTTGAGAGGCCATGCACACTCCTACATTAACATCATCCTTCTATCTTCAAAGCCAGCAATGGTGGGTTGAGATTTTCTCTTGCTACCATCTCTCCACTTCTCTGACTGCAACCAGGAAAATTCCTTCCTTTTAACTATTTATGCAATTTGCTTAGGCACATCTAGATAACCCAGGATAATCTCTCAATTCCCAAATCTTTAATCTTTGCAAAATTTTCCTGGGTTTCAAGCATGAGCATTTTGGGAAGGTTTCTACTTACCATAATACCTCTCTCTCTCTCTCTCTCTCTCTCTCTCTCTCTCTCTCTCTCTCTCTCTCTCCCCCCTACCCTCCCTCCACCATCCCTCTCTCCCTCCCTCCATCTCTCTTTCTCCCACATGCATACAATTTCCCTCAATACTCCAAGGATGTTAGTTTCAGGATCCCTTACAGACAACAAAATCTATGGAACTCAAATCCCTTATTTAAATGGATTTTATATAAAATAGTATTTGCATAAAACCTATGCATTCTCCTGTATACTTTAAAATATCTATAGATTACTTGTGATACCTAATGAAATGTAAATGCAATATATGTACTTGTTATACAGTATTGTTTAGGGAATAATGACTGTGAAAAATATTATCTGCAGATTTAGTATAGATATAATTATTTTTCAAATGTTTTCAATACATGGGTGGTTCACTTGCAAATGTAGGATCCGCAGATATGGAGGGCTAAGTATATGTGTGTGGATATATGTTTGTGTATATATATATATATATATATATATATATATATATATATATATATATATATATAATGTATTCACTTCAGCAGCACATATACTAAAATTGGAATGATACAGAGAATATTGACATGGCCCCTGCACAAAATGATATGCAAATACATGAAACACTATTTTTCCTCCACATGTCTGTCAGCTTGTCCTGTTGTGGGGGCTTTCGTGTTGGTATGATGTTGAAATCTACATCACTGGTATCTCAGATACCAGCAGGAGTACCCATAGTGGGCATGTTTCAGCTGAGCTTCCACACTATGACAGACTAGAGAGAAGGACTCTGCAGCCCACTCCCAAAACAATTAGTCATTGAAAATCTATGAATAGCAGAGAAACAGTCAAATATAGTGCTGGAAAATGAGCCCCCTAGGCTGGAAGGCATTCTAAGGAAGAGTTGCCTTCTCAAATTTGAGTCAATCTTAATGACAAGAACCGAGTAAAGCCCCAGGGATCTCCTTTTGCTGATGTGGCATAACTCAAAATGAGAAGAAACATAATGACTGCAACACTGGGCTAAAAAAAAACTATAATGTGTATGGCACAGTGTGGTGTAGTGTTTCATCCTGCTGTACTTAGGGTAGAAATGAGTCCGGTATAACTCAATGTAAACAGTGTATACATATATAATATATATTTGTATCATATATGTGTGTGTCAGAAAGTTTTTAGACATTTCCATACATGATTATACACTTAAGTTCAAACAATATCCAAAGTTAGAAATTGTATTTCAGAAGCAGGTTCTATGGATAGATACTCTGAATCCGAGAAGATATACATTTGCTTTGGAAAGGAAAGATAGAATTTATAATAAACATTAACTTCTCCTTAGGAAACTGAGTTATACCTGAGTTAAAGAAACTTATTTAAAACCCAACAAGTGAATAAACAGCTATAGTATCTATTAGCCATAGATATTGGGCTCATGTTGCTTTCTTTTTACAGTGTTTGTTTTTCAACGGTATGAGGTCTGAATAGACCCAATCTTTAAATCCAAAACACATATTTCTATAAACATTGCTTCGGGTTTATCATATCTAGTTACCAGCAGGAAAAAAATTTTCCATTTCTGTGTGCAACAAAATTGTGCCACAGGGGATGGCAGAATACAATTAAGGAAGCTAGTGTCGGCTGAACCAAAAGTCAAGATGTCCTAACCACCAGAGAGCTGGAGAGGGAATTACATATTGCACAGGGTGTAGGCGTAGATGATATCCCTATTCACAATTCTGTGTCCATGTCATCTGACATTTCCATAAATGCACCATGGCAGGACATTTTGGATATGGCGTCTTTCTGTCTTTAAAACAATCCACCCTGTTTTCAAATCTTCCTGGAGTTTGTTTCAACCAAATATGAAACAACCCAAATTAAAGAGATTATCTATGGTTTGCATGCACTTTCTGTTTTCAGCATTTGAAAGATGTTCTAAACTAAAAGTCTGACTACTTGGAATTCAAGCCATATGCAACTAAGAAACTCCAGAAGAGGTAATGAACCACAAATTATTGCCGTTAGATATTTAATACTCAATCAGTATGTGCCCTCTCAAGCATATCCCACTGGCATTCCATTCATTCTGACAGTGTGGTACTGGTTCAATTACTTTGCTCATTTACACTAAAAGATTAATGAAAAGAGGTATATTTTCATTCACAGAGATTAATTGCATCCGTTACTTTCCCTACACTAGAAATATTCAACCCATAATCCTGATGACTTTTGCATCAACAAGTATGTAGAAAATTAATAGACTTTCTTCTGCTGGAAATCTCAGAGGATTTTAATGTAGAACTATCCAGAGAAAACAAGATTGAAAGTTAGAGTTGGGCTGGAAATGAATTAATTTACCTGCTTCTTTAAATTTATTCTTACAACATTTTGTATCATCCAGTATAAAGATGTGTGTACTACGAGGGTGTTTTATTTGAGTATTTTCTGTTGTGTATTGGCAAAGCAAATTCCCTTTGGAGGTCTAATTCTACCATACGTAGACCTGGGTATGTCTATGCTTGGTGGATGTTTCAACATTTGAAGAGATGTTGACTGTTAACATTTCACAGTTTTTTCTTCAGAGAAATAGATACCAAATGTACTAGCACACTTATTTTGAACTTTTTTTTAGCATAAAGTTATTTACCAGTGGGAAATATAGGTTTTAAATTTCAAAGCACCTCGCTGGTAAATAACTATTGAATTTGCAGAAACTTTGTGAGTGTGGTACTGTGTTTTCTACTGCATTAAAGATAACAAGTTAAATTCTCAAGCTGGTGTCTCACTGTAATAAAAAGGAAAATTAAATTTATTGAGATTTATCTTCTTCATATAAAGCATTTTTTTTCTTTTTCAGTACTGGAGGGATTTTGAACCTAGGGCTTTGCACAGGCAAAGCAAGTGCTCTACCACTAAGCTGCACCTCACCTGCAGCCCTGTTTTTATTTTTTATTTTATTTTTAGATAGGGTCTTTCTAAGATTTTCAGGCTGCCTCTGGCCTTTTCTCAGGAACATACATCATGCCTCAGCCTGCCTCAACCTCTCAAGTAGCTGGGATTAAAGGCATGTCGTGACATCCAGTCTATATAAACCTTTTTCAGAGCTTATTTTACACATCCTTATGGCAATTTGGCTGTACGGTTTCTATAATTTCCAGAGAAGAGACTGAGGAGCAATAAAATGTAATGGCTTATTATGATTACCCAATGGTAATAGTTTGACCTGAAGTCAACCACAGCCTTTCCATCTCCATAGTCCATTGTATAATATACAAAGCAGATTTAAACAGGGAAACTTCTGTGGCCAGGAGTATGAATTCTTCTCTAAGATTGTTTTGTTTGTCTATCAAATGGTAATCAAGCTACCACATTTATTCGACAGAAATGCATTGGTGATGGTATGAGTAAACTAGTTATAAATGGAAACTAGGAAAGCAGAATTTTCCTACGAAGAGACAAGAATAAAATGAATGGACTGGGGTTTAACTGAGCAAACCTGATCCTTCAATCCTAATGAAATCAGTTTCTCTGGCATTGCCAGATGGACCCTGTCTGAGTTGCTTTCTTGGATCCAAACAGATAATTAATGCCTCCTTTCTTCCTGTTTTCAGTAGTCTATGAATCCATTTTTCAACCATAGAACTATCTGAGAAAATTTCAATGTCAGAAATGGCTTATCTGTATTTTCCATAGATGGTTATCCTATTATTATGAAAGAGATGTTCTCCCTTTCACATATGCTAAAGTATAAAAAGATAGAAGGAGACAGACTAATTTCCAATCTCTACCTCTTATATACTTTCCACAAACCTAACACCTAAAGTCAATGATATCAACCCCTAGGAAATTTCCTGATAGTCTCTAGGAGGAACCAAATGGTTCAGACACTAGTCTACTAATTCTGAGAACATTATATATCATGATAAACAAACATGAGCAGGGTTGAGACTACTCAGTACAAAATTCAAACATTGTGTCCTAACAAAATATTCCTTTTGTGGCACCAACAAACCCATTCCTGTGTTTTATCTCATAGAGCTGATTTTGTATGGAGATGATAGTTATATTGTTTCAAAAACATTTGAGTTCCTCATTGTGTTTTGATGAAGTAGCATATTTTTCAGCAATTTTAAACTGGATTTGTTCTGTGATTAACTCATGAGTTCACTGGGAAAGATGTATCTTATTTTAAGAAGCCAACATAAAAATGGTGACCACAGACCAACCAGGTGTTTATATGTTTCTTTTCATGCTTATGGGATATTTAGATGAGGAAGAGTTGGATGCTTCCCAATGATTTTGTCACTTGTTTTATAAATGATGATTATACTTGAATTCCACATAGAAGCCATCACTATTTGGAATTTCCTACATGCTTTGCACCTGTATGAATAATTTGTTTTAATACAGATCTTCTGTTTTATCTTTCAAAACTTTTTATTTAACAGATACTAGGTATGAAAAAGGGTATAACTCATAGTGCTGCTCAGCACTTTCTGAGGACCCAAGATTGATGTTCAGCACTGCAAAACTGGAAGAAAGATGTGGCAGTCCATTCATGAAACAATCCCCAAGCAATCAGCCATTGAAAACCCTAGGAGGGTGGCTTGTGAGTCCAATGCAACTTGATGGCATCTAACAACAACAACAACAGGTATAAGAATGAACCTGTGTAACCACGGACAATTCTTTTTAGCTCTCTTAGGTCTTAAATCCTTTATTTATAAAATAATGAAATTTGGACAGACCATGAGCCAATAAATATTATATGGGCATTTAGGAGTACTTTCAATGGCCAGGAGCTTGATAATTCATAAAATATGGAGCATACCTTCAATAAGCTTACCATGTAATAGTAGACAGAGGCAAGCAATGAGCAAGGACAAGAGAGATAAGCACTACATGAGAGAGATGCACAATTATCGTGGTTAATCTTGATTGTCAACCTGATTGGATTGAGAAACATGTAGGAGATTTGTTAAGCACATCTCTGAAAGACATTTCCAGAAATGATTAGATCATGAAGACTGGAATGAATGATTTAATGTGCTGATGAGTACAAAATTGGAATAAACTATTTGGAGGAGAAAAAAATGTGAAAGGTGGGGGCTAGGTGGAGACAGGACATCACTATGAGTGTGTCCTTGATAGCTATCCCTGAGCCTGGTAACTTGTTGCTATGCTTCCTGTCTGCTATGGTGTGATTGGCTCCACCACAGCATCACTGCCATGATGGACTAAAAGATCTAAAATCAGAAGCAAAATAAACCTTTCCTTCCTTAAGTTGTTTCTGTCAGGTCATTAGTCATAGTAACAGTAAAACTAGCACAAGTTCCTTCTGAAACTTTAAGAATGAGGTTGTTGTTGTTGTTGTTGTTAGGTGCCGTCGAGTCGGTATCCGACTCATAGCGACCCTCATAGGGTTTTCAATGGCTGAGTGCTTCGGGATTGCCTTGGGAGTGGATTGCCAGGCCCTTCTCCCATTTTTGCAATGCTGGGAATTGAACTCAGGGCCTCAGAGACTGCAGCGCAGCGCTCTACCCACTGAGCTAAATCCCAGCTAAGAATGAGGTAGATAAGAAAAAATAGAAAGTGTATCACAGCAGAAGTAATACTTGAACTGTGTCTTTAACCATGAATGCATGTCTAGAAGCAGATGTGATGAAATGGACAGTTTAGAAAATAAAACAATGTTTGCAAAAAGATTCGCTCTAAAACCATGGAAGATAACATTACCCTACTAGGGAATATCACATAGGCAGGATATGTAGAAGCTAGAGATTATAGCATGGTAGTGATCATTGTTGGTGTTAGGTGGCTATTGAGTTGGATCAAACCCATAGCTACCCTATGTTTAACAGAACAAACACCCCTGACACTGTGCCATGCCTAGCATTATGTCAGTGATTCTCTGCTATTTATAGAGTTTTCAATGGCTGATTGTGTTTTGAGGGGAGTGGGCTGCCAGGTCCTTTTCCCAAACCTCCAGCACTCAGTATTCTCAGGTTGTCTTTCATCCAAGGACTAACTCGGCCAGACCCTTTTTTTCTTCCAAGACCTGATGGGATCAGATGCCAGGGTAGCGCAACTATAGGCATATTGCCTTGTATTCCTGCTAAACCTCACAGCTTTATCTAAAGGGTAACATGAATCTACTGAAAAATATTTAGTAGCATTAGATTGCATCACAATTTAACCAACATATGGCTATTTGAAGGATTTCTATGATCTCATGTTTAGAAACTACTCAGTATAAGTGGAAAAATAATGTAAACAGAGAGTTAAGTGTTGCAAAGATGATTTAAATTTAGGAATTATATTATCCAGAGTTCTCCAAATTAGCAGTACTAGTGTAATATAGACAGAGAGAGCAAAGATCTGTCATGAGGAATTGGCTTATGTGATTTCAGCTCAAAAATCTCATGATGTACCATCTACAAACGAGAGACTTCAGAAAGTTGGTGGTGTTATTCTAATTTAAGTTCAAACATCCCAGCCCCAGGGGAGCCAATGATATAAAGCCTAGTCCAAAGACAGGGAAAGACTGATATACCAGCTCAAATAAGAAATCAAGGAGCAAAAAGAGGTGAATTACTTTTTTCCTCTGTCTTTTTGTTCTATTCCACCCCTCAATGGCTTAAATGACGCCAGCCACAGTTGGGGAGTGCAATCCATTTTATTGATTTCACAAATTCAAATGCTAAATTACCCAGAAATGCCAGAAATAATGTGTAATCTGGATACCCCATGGCTCAGTCAAGTTGACAGGAATAATTAAGAATGCACTCCATTGTCCTCAATTTCACTTTGATGGGTACTGACCATAATCCTTTTGAAACCTGCATTAAGATAATTTTGTAACCTCATGCAGACTAGGTAAATTTATAACATTGAAACAAGTCTCTTATGTGATGCTTAATGAAAGTATTAAAAATAATTTGTATTTGGTTTAAAATCTAAATCCTTGTAGAACACGAATAATATTTATATAAATTGTGGCTTCTCATTATAATTTGTAGTTGTTGTTAGGTGCCATTGATTCAGATCAAACAGTGACCCTCATAGAGATTTTGATGGCATAGGGATTTTGAAATCACATAAGCCAATTCCTCATGATAGATCTTTGCTCTCTCTGTGTATATTACACTAGTACTGTTAATTTGGAGAACTCTGGATAATTCTTATAATTTTGATTGTTTGGGGATTGTTTTCAAGAGTGGACTGCCACATCCTTCTCCCATTTTTTGTGGCTAGACACTAAATTTGGATCAGGCTGGGGTTTAGCTCTGTTGGTAGAGTGCTGCTTTGCACTCTCAGAGGTCCTAGATTCAATCCTGAGCACAGCATAAAACAGGAGAAGGACTTAGGAGCCCACTCCCAAAACAATAGTGAAACAATCAACCACTGAATACCCCATGAATAGCAGAGAAGCACTGACACAGTCCTAGGCACAGTGTTGTGGAGTGTTTTGTTCTGTTGTACATAGGATCACTATGAGTCAGACCCAACTCAATGGCACCTAACAACAACAACAAATTTGGATTAATATAAATTAACTAAATTGCTCCATGGAGTCAAATACCTCTGCATTCTTAAAGTAATTAGTCCACTTTTACCTTGGGAAGAAAGAATATAGCTTAACTTTTTTGATTCTTAAAAATTAAGTTGTCTTCAGACTCTGATTGGCTTCACTTCACAGCCAGTAGCGAGCTGACAATCTTCCCAAGGCTAGCAGGAATATCTCAGGATTGTGTCATCTTAATACCTTCAGTTTTCTGTCTTAATCACGTTCTTGGCATTCCCACTCACTCTTGACCCTCAAAATCTTACTGTTCTGACATTCAACATACCTTTCCCTTTACTAACCATCCTTGTTTTATATTTCTGATCCTCACAGTGTTAGCCAAGTTTTTATTTGCTAAATCTGATACATAATAGGATCTACTAAATACTAACCTACTAAATAAATTATAGCTGTATTATTATTTTTCCTTTTAGTTTCATATAGGAGAAGTTGACAGTGAGTTGTGGAATCTCTTTCCTTAATTTAAAGCGTGCTTCATGATTTCCACTGTTATTTTGGTTAAAATGAAACAATTCTCTATGACTATTGTATACATACTAGTAAAAGTGATAAATGTATATAATTCCAATAATAAACTGAAGGGGACACCAGAGTGAATATTATTTACTTGGAGAAATGCTAATTTTGCCAGGCACTATGGTGCATACCTATAACCCCAGTGCCTCAGGAGGCTGAGGAGGATCATGAGTTTGAGACTAGAAGCAGCCTTATCAATTTAATGAGATTCTGTCTCAAAATAAAAAGTACAAAATAAAAGTGGTTGGGCTTGCTCAGTACTGAAGCAGGTATTTAGCAAGTACAAACCCATGGATAAAACATTCAGTACTAAAATACATAAATGCATAAATAAATGAATAAATAAATAAATAAGAAAAGGAAATAATAAAAATGCAAATTTTATTATGGATAATCTTGTAAAGGCAACACCAATTCTTTCATTTATACAGACTCTATGACCTTAGGAGTCTCACATAGGATTCTAATTTATTTAAGTTTATTACAGAAAAAGAAATGAAGATTTTCTGAAACAATCTTAAAGGCTGCAATAATATGTTTTTAAAAAATTGAATACTATGTGAATGATACATATTTATTACATGCCATTGAGTCAGTCCTACTCATAGCAATCATAAAGTATAACAAAACAAAACAGTACCCAAGGCTGTGCAATGCATATGATCTCTTCTATGCTCAATTCCATTGTTGTAGCCACTGTATCACTCCATCTTGTAGAAGGTCTTCCTTTTTTATCAGTGACCCACCACTATTCCAAAAGTAGATGTCCTTCTCGATGGATTGGCCAATTCCATAAACATGCCCCAAATCTGTAAGACATATTCTAGCCATCCTTGTCTCCAAAGAGCACTCTAGTTGCAGCTCCATTAGGACAGATCTTTTGGTTCCTTTTGGAGTCCACAAAATATTCACTATTCATCTCCAGGACCATAATTCAAAAGCATCAATTCCTCTCCTGTCTCTCTTATTCACCATCCAACTTTTTCATAAGCATATGATGCAAGTGAAAATCCCATAGTATGAATAAGGTGCACCTTCGTCTTCAATGTGACATCTTTACTTGGTTCAGTAGTTGGAAAATATAGCTTTGGTGATGGAAAGGATGCCGGAGATTGTATAATAGAATTTTGCCTGACCAATGACTTCTTTATTAGAAATACATTTTTTCATCAATGTAAACACCAACTATACACATGGATCTCACCATATGGAATGTGTAGTGATCAAATTGACTACATTTGTGCAAATAAATAATGGCATAACTCAATATCAGAAGTCAGAGCAAGATCAGGTGCTGATTGTGGGTCAGACCACCAAATGTTTATTGCAAATTCATGTTGAAGCTGAAAAAAAATCAAAACAAGTGTTTGTGAGCCAACAATTGAGTATATCCCACCTGAGTTCAGAAACCATCTCAAGAACAGATTTGATGTATTAGACACTAATGATCAAAGATCAGATGTGTTGTGGAATGATATCAAAAACATCATTCATGAGGAAAGCAAGAGGTTATTAAAAAGACAGGAAATGAAAGAAAAGACCAAGTTGCATGTCAAAAGAGACTCTGAATCTTGGCCTTGAATGATAACTAGCTAAAGTACAAGGAAGACATGACATATATTAGGAGCTTCATAATTGAAAGTTATATTTTCAATCAATACCTAGGTACTGACAGATATTCTTCCCTTTATCAAAGGCATATCCTTACCTGATCATACTTTCATTTTGTAAAATAAAAAGCAGGTATAGTGTTGAGGATGAGAATCAGAGAAATACTCTTTTTTTCAAAAACAGTTTAATGGTTCTCTGGCTCATAAAATGAAAAGAACAGTACATATGTACTTCAAATGGCTAAGTTCTTTTAAACACTCTCCTGAACTTTGCTACAAATGGAGAAGAAAAGAAAACTCTAAAGTCTGATAACTTCAAAAGATTAACGCCTGTCCACCCTAATGTTGCTCTCATGACAAGTTCAAATACCCCACTCAGTATTTATTAAGATTAAGTTTGACATTTGTCCTCCAATTCTCCTCTGATTGCTCATACGTAATGTAACAGTGAATCCAAGTCTGAGTTATGGTTAATAACAATATTTTAATGTCAATCAGTATTTTAGTGTGCTGTGGTCTCTAGAAGAAAATGAATTTTCATTATAATATAAATGCCTTTTATATAGAGTCACAACCAGATTCTGGACTACTATTTCAATACATTTATCTCAAGCATAATCAAATTCTGAGAAAATTGGTTGGCATAGTGAGCAAAGACTGAGTTATCCACCCTTTTGAATTTTAATTCATTGTCGTGAGTAAACCTGAAATTGGCAATGTGATTAGAGTGCAAAGTCAACCACTGAAATGAACATGTATAACTTGGAATTATTTCTATCACAGTGTCTCTAAGAACATTGGAGGTAGTAGTTACCAATGGATTTTAATTTTAGAAGTTTAGGACTGCTCATAGGATTGTTGTACACAGTTCGCAGTATATATGTGTTTCAATGTCATGAGACTAATCAGCTTATTTGGTTTTCACCACACGTGGGCATTAATGATTCAAAAATAGGTGATTGATTCAAAAAATAGATATTGATTCAAAAATAGGTGTTAATTTACTATATGGCAATACATTTTTGCTCTACTATTCGCAATATATTTACACATACACTATTCCATTTCTAAAATCTGTAAGATGAGTTAAACAAGCTTGCTTGTCACCACTTCAGAGACCACAAAACAGGGATATTCCACTTACAATAACAAAGTGTTTCTATCAGAAACAACAGGAGTGTACTTTAGAAAGTACCTGTGACTTGTGACATACCATGGGAGTCCCACAACATCGACTGAGAATGCACTGTGTCTGAAAAAGAGGTGACATATTCATATTTTGTGAGTTCTTGTTCACTTTATTAAACCCCTGCTCTATAACAATATACTGACAAGTCTATCAATATCATGGCATTAAGGAGTAGGTTTAAATGATTTGGTTCAGAACTTTATTACTTTTTATGATGGTAAGAGTGGGTGGGAAGGACAAGCACCATTGTATGTATCAAGGTTATGTAAAAAAGGAAAGGTTGTGAGATCCAATCAGAAAATTTAATCAAATGCCTTTTAAAAATATTTTCAGAAATTTTAACAAAAAGATTTTAACTGTTTATATCTTTTTGTGGTATTTGCTATTTTTAAAATAATAAAAGAATAAAATGAAGAATTCTGAAACTATAGAAAAATCATAAAGAAGAAAATAGAAATTCCCTTTACTACCACATCATGCTTCCTCTCTGCTTATCTCTAGGTAGAAACAGAAACCTGAGGCCAAGATGCCTTCATTGGAGTAGAAGCTCAGCCACTTACAAACTTATTAGCCTTGGGAAACTTAGCTTCCATGTGTCAAAGTTTTCTTACCTGTAAAATGGTGTTGACAGTAGAAATTACCTCATAGGACTGGTATGAACACCATATAAGTACATATTTGAAATTTCTTACAACAGTGCCAAATATATTGTACAAGAAATAAAAATGTGGGTAGATATAACAACAATGATAAAAACAATAGCAAATATGATATATGACTGCCTTGTTTCCAGTTATGCTAAGTATTAGGCATTGGTTTAGGTTACAGCATTATGCATTCCTTTTCATTGGAATGGATTTTCAGTACCTCCTGCAGGGACAATACTGCCTTGCCTATCTGAACTTCCTTTGGCCAATGAAATATGACTATACATGAAGTATTGTACTGGAATGGGACTATAAAAGTCCTTATTTATCCATTGCAACTCTATTGTATTTTTTCTTCTCATATGATAGTGGCATCTCTAGAATAGGCACTTCTTTGCTGTAAACAATTAGCATAAGCATGAAATAAATATTTGTTGTTATAAGCCACTTGGATGTTAGTGTCTTCACATACTCCAGCAAAGTTGACTAATACAATAACTAGCTAAGTAGGTAAATAAATGAATGAGTAAACAAATACAAATGGCATTTATATAATTTTGAAATATCTTATTACCAGTACTCATATAGTTATAGTAATTTCTCTAATTATCTTAAATTTAAACATATGTATAACTTTGTAATATACTTCTTTTCTCACTTGGGTCATGAGTGAAATTTCTCTATCTAATTAAATAGCTTTTGATAACCTTCATACTTATAGATAAGCTGAAATAGCCATCAGAAGTCTATGAGTGAGGATAATAATAAAAAGCAATTGCAGTAATCAGGTTGTTCTCTAATAATGGAACTGTAAACTATACACATGATGTATTTAAATACAGTCAGAATAACCATATAATTTTGTTTCAGAGGGAGCAGTAATTACCAGGCCAACACAATTTGACTATAATAAAATCAAATGTGTTAACATATCTAAATAACGTAGAACAAGGAATGACATAGAGGTTAAAATTAAATCAGTGCACATTCAGGAAGTGTTCAGTGATTATGCAATAGATTTGGGTATAATAGTTTCTTTAGCAACATCATTCACACTAAGACTGATTTATTTAATACATAGATTAGCCACATACTCATAGTATCAATTAACATGAAAAAATTTACAGAAAACAAATATAATTTAAAAGAGTTAAAAGTTCACCATGCAATATTCAGAAATGCATCAAGCTTTCTGATTCTTATTTCACTTATGTGAAAGTGGAATATGTCATTACTATACAATGTGTCTGCATTCTAAGTACAATAATACAGTTTATAAGCAAATAATCAGAGGCACTCACTGCAATTGTACCAATATATTTTGAATCATGGTCCATAAAATGTTTAATTCACACCATGCTAATAATGATAACAACAAAAATGAAAATTTCAAGAAATTTCATAGTCAATAAACTTTGAAAACTCTTTACTTACTCTAAAACGTTAAGGACACTTTGAGAAGGCAATGTGTTCCATGAATTGGTAAGAAGAGATATCTTTCAATGAATTTTTTTAGAAAATGACCCTGGGGTCTCTCTCCATGTAGTACATTGCAGGTTTGCACTTTTCAACTAATATAAATGGGAACTTATCTATTATCTTTTTAATTGATGGAATAATCTTTATCATGACTTTATGCTCATCAAGTAAACTTCGTATCACTGAGCTCCAATTACTCAATTTGTAAAGTGGGGAAAACAATTGAACTTGTTTCTAAAAGTAGTTATGAAGATTAAATGAGACTATTCTAACACAAATCGTAGCGTGATTTTGGAAGACAATAATAAATGTCTCATATGCTTTATTTGGATGAAGTCATTTAATACTCTGAAGTTCATTAAATAAGAAAATTGATATGAGAACCTCATAATTTAACCAATACAGACTGCCTCTGTTCTAAGTTATATCTCTTATTATTAAACAGTGCTGACTAAGTTACTGGACCACTTGGTGTCTTCCTTTTCTTAAATGTAAGTTATAATGATATTCACCTCTGAAATGAAACATTCCTTTTATTTAGAAGAGTATCTGAAACTGAGAACTCAGTGAATGTTATCCATGCTTTCTCTTAATTACTTAACTTCATCATGTTAAAAAGTAGATTTCACCAAAAAAACTACATTACTTCATAATACTATTAATTTAGTGCTTTCTGATAGAAAAATGATATACATATTAAAAGAATCATATGGTCATAGAGAATGGTATTAAAAAATGGATACACATAAGCATTTATTGAATTTTTGCTGTGTGCTAGACATTTGTTGTTATTTTTGGGTGCAATCAAGTCAGGTCCAACTCATAATGATCCTCTATACAATAGAACAAAACATTCCCTGACATTGTACCATGCCCAGCATTATATCAGTGTTTCTCTGCTATGTATAAGACTTTCAGTGGCTGATTTTTTTTGATATATATTAATTCATGTGACTTTCTACAACAACATTGGGAGTCAGTACCATCATCTTCACTGGCAAACATGTCAATTGATTCTCAGGAAAGTTGGACATCTTACCCAAAATGCCTCTAGTAACTGTAGTACCACTGAGATTTGTACCTATTCTGTCAGAATACTCATAGCTTTTCCATTGGATTTATAAATATGAGACATATATAATGGCAACTTGACAGACATGTCTTCAAATCATCTAGTTTAGTACATTAGTGTAGAAGCACTTTCTAATAGAAAAGAGTGTGACATACCATAATCAGAAAATGCACACATCAATTACAATCTGACTGTCACCTGTTTCTCCTAGTAAAAACACTTTATTAAAGTAAGTCACAGTTCTATGTATGTCTATTACCACCATTAAAAGTAGGCAAAGAAATAATGAGCTGTGGTGACCCAAGAAGATATTAGAAACAAAAATAACCTAGTAGAAAGATGAAGAGAATGGGTTCATTCTTCCCTTTTTAATATATTCACTTGTTTTTTCCTCAGAAATATTCTGATAAGCAATTTTCATGAAAATACATGTAGTCTTCCTCATGCATAAAATGTATTAATATGTGTGTTTATTCACAATAAGAAGACTTAGCTTGTCTTCTGCTGGGAAGGAAGAAAGGAAGGGAGGGAGGAAGGAAGAAAAGAAGGAAAGAAGGAAGGGAAGGATTATAAGGGAGAAAGAATGAGAAAGGAATATAATTATTTAATATAAAGGTAGTAAAAACACTTGAAAACTTTCTCATTGTGGACCCAGGAGACACATGTATTATTTTTCTTTATTTTTCTTTAAAATTTCCTTAAATTCTATATAAATTTTTGCTTCTGGACAAACTACAGGCAATGTGCTTATGATATGGTGTACTATAGACTTGTGCTTCCTGAGTCAATGTGAATATTTAACCTTGAATGTTTTATATAAAACATAGCTATGAAAACGTAAATGAGGAATCAGAGAAATTCTGGCTAGGGATATTGAGCATTTTTTTCATGTGTTTCTTGGACCTTAGAACTTCATTCTTTGAGAAATGTCTGTTCATTTCCTTTGCCCACATATATTTTGGGTTATTTGTTGGCTTGGCATTTGTTTTCTTAAGTTCTTTGTTTATTCTTGAAATTAGTTCTCTGTCAGATGTATAGGATGAAAAGATTCTCTCCCATTCTGTAGACTCTCCCTTAACTATATTGATTGTTTTCTTTGCTATCCGGATGCTTCTTAAAACAATTTATTAATTCTTGGTGCAATTTTCTGTGCAACTCGAGTTTTGTTAAGGAAAAACCAGATAGAAATCACATTATCATCTCAATTGATACTAGGAAGGCCTTGGAGAAAGTGCAACATCCTTTCATGATAAAATCCCTGGAGAAGGTGGTGGTAACAAAAAAATACTTCAACATCATAATGGCCATCTATGACAAATCTACAGCCAATATCATACTATATGGGGAAAAGTTGAAATCATTCCCTCTACAATCAAGAACAAGGTAAGGATTCAATATTGTGGATCAAAGTTCTAGCCAGAGCTATCAGGCAAGAGAAAGATAGCAAAGGAATATAGATAGGCAAAGAAAAGGTCAAAGTACTCTTATTCATGGATGACATGATCCTTTACCTAAAGAACCCCAAAAAATTCCTCTAGTAAACTCTTAGAGTTAATGCCTTCAGCAAAGGAGAAAGTAGCAGGATACAAAATTAACACACAAAAATCCATAGCCTTCCTTTATACCAAGAGTGAACAGGAAGAAAAGGAAATTAAAGTGACAATCCCATTTACAATAGCCTACCAAAATATTAAATATTTAGCTATCAATCCAACCAAAGACCCTGAAGATCTGTACAAGGAAATCTTCAAAACTCTAAGGAAAGAAATTGCAAAGGATGCTAGAATATGGAAGGATCTCCCTTGCTCATGGGTTGAGAGAATCAATATTGTAAAAATGAATATATTACCCAAAGCAATATACATTTTAATGTAATCCTCGTTAAATACCAATGACAGATTTTGTAGAAATAGAAAAAATAATCCTAAAATATATATGGAAGCACAGAAGGTCATGTACATCCAAAACAAACTTAAGCAGCAAAACCAGCACAGGTAGGATCACTATACCTGACTTGAGATGATACTACAGAGCTACAGTGACAAAACCAGCTTAAGCATTGGCACAAAAATAGACTTGAAGATCAGTGTAATAGAATCAAAGACCCAGAGATACACCCATGCAACTACAGCCACCTGATTTTTGACAAAGGACCTAAGAATTTTCAATGGAGAAAAGATAACCTCTTCAAAAAATGGTGCCTGGAAAATTGAATATTGATTGCAGAAAATGAAAATACAACCATATTTCTCAATTTATATGAGGATCAATTTTAAATGGAGAAGAGACCTCAAAATAATACCAGAAACCTTGGAACTACCAAAAGCATTCCTAATCTAATATTAAATTACCTGACATCTTAATGAGAAAAATGGAACTTTTTAAATATTAAAAATCTGATCTAAAACTGAGTAAATACTTAAAGAAAAAAGTATTACTTCAAATATAGTACAAATAACAGAAGTAATAGTTAATTCCAGAGATTCTACACAGAAGATTTAGTTTACATTTCAAATATAATAAGCAGTTAGACTAAACTTAAACTCTTATAAGAACTTACTTTCTTGTGTGTGGAGCTAGATATGGTATATTAAAAGAATAATCTTGATTTCATTATTTGCTGTTACATTTAATCAGCCAACATACATGCTTCTAGATTATCTTATATGTCCTCAGTATATAAAAACGTAATATTTTGTTTGGTGCCATTAGAACAAGTAAGAGACATAATACCATGTTTTTTCCCTATTTTAAATTAGATGATTTTTCTTTAAAAATAAAATATAAAATATTATATTTATCAATTGCTACTTAATTAAATGTGGCAATATGCATAAGGAACTTGACATTTAGAAGGAAAACTTTCTCCCTTAACTCTTTTGCTTTGAGCAATACTTTTCCCCCTGAAACATGAAGCCAGATTTGGACTTTAAAGGCCATCAATATAAGGAAGAGATATATTTAGATGCAAATTATTAATCATGCAGGGGAAAAATCCACACTGTTCTATTATGACAGACACATGCCATGAGATACATGACTAACTTCATAGTTTCTTCAGCTGTCAGTGCCACTTGACTTACTAAAATTTTATATTTTTTCTCTTCTGCATGAAAAATCATTATTCAAGAGTATTCTCTTCAAAAGAATGTTGTACAAAGTCTTATGCTTATATATATATTTAGGTAATACTTTATATATAATTTTTTCAAGCATAATAACAAAGTGATAAGAAAGAAAAGCATTAATCTATTGACTCAAACTTCTTTTGAGATAGGTGGTGTTCTAAATACTAAATGGCATTTTCTCCCTTGGGGTGGAGAGAAGAAGTTATTTTTATGTTTCTCCTTAACAGACGCATAATATTTGAAAACAGCTGTTCAACTTTGTCGACTGTTCCAGGTATTTAAATTTATGTTGTTCATTTTTTCCCATGCATAATATATATTTATCTACCTCAGGTGAAAACAACATTAGAAGAAGGGAGAAAAAAAACCACTAAACCAAATTAAACCAGCAGGATTAAGCCAAAATTTA
Organism: Pedetes capensis; assembly: GCA_007922755.1. NCBI lineage: Eukaryota > Metazoa > Chordata > Mammalia > Rodentia > Pedetidae > Pedetes > Pedetes capensis. The sequence goes on along the minus strand of VMDO01008050.1, from coordinate 54,801 downwards.
CTTGCAGCCAGCTTGATCAGTGATGTTTTATTCATCGATCACCTGCACTTACATTGACTTGTTTATGCACAGATCTCAAGCATAAATATCAAATGTATCACTTCGTCTTACTTGTATAATATCATGGATTAATGTGATACACATTAGTCTGTTAGATCCACCTTAGGTGTTCTGTTATTATGTAAAATGACTTCTTATTAATTGTATTATAAGAAATTAAAACAATTTTCAGGTGTTTTAAAATATGAGACAGAGTATTTTAGTACTTAGACTACTTTATGAAAGTAAGTCAGAAATGACTAGAAGTAGTATTAATGCATTTATGTCACAGAGCAAATTACTGATGAAATTTATACATTTATTCAAAGCTTATGTGTTTTATAATGGAAAGTATTTGCCAGCTTTTCTCTCATTCTATGTTATAGAGGCAAGGACAATTTTCAAGATAAACTAATAAAAATTATGTGAGAAGTCTACTTCCAGAAAACTTGGTTTGGTTAGACTCCCATGCAGAGGGAATATTTAAGCAGAAATCTGTATAAAAATATTCTAGATTACAAAGGTCACGGGAAGCATTCAAAATAAACTGGTGAATGTCAATTGCAAAAACTCTGAGGCAAAAACTAGAGTGGCATGTTTCTGGAACAGGGAGAATGCTAGAGTCTCCCATAACATACGCAGTTATGTATAATTCTAAATCCACCCTCCTTATACTATACCAAAAGACTTTTTAAAAAATGGAGAATGCATAAGAGTATTATTTTCTTTCCTGAAACAATGGATCACTCTTAATGGCACTGAATCTCCTCTGGTTATGCTTTCATTTTCGTTTTGAGGGTCTCACTTAGCAAAGGATATTATTTTTTCTAATCTAATGCATCTTGGGGCTGGGATTTAGCTCAGTTGGTAGAGTGCTGTGCTACAGTCTCTGAGGCCCTGAGTTCAATTCCCAGTACCGCAAAAATGGGAGAAGGACCTGGCCATCCACTCCCAAGGCAATCCTGAAACAATCAGCCATTGATAATCCTATGAGGGTCACTATAAGTCAGATACCTACTAGACGGCACCTAACAACAACAACAACAACAATGCATCTTGCTAAAATATTTGTAGAAGGACAACACACAATTTATAAATTTCATGGTAAGTTTCACATCCAGGAAGGATAGATGAATATACAGGTAGACAGACAGATGGATGGACATCATTTGCAACAGTTCTATCTCCAGGATTTTATAAGTATTCTTGAGTACTATTGAGTAAGTTAAAATCACAGAGGCCAATACTTTATATCATCCATTATTTTAAATATTCATTACTTTAGTCTGAATAATTGAGTCTGTGAAAACTATTTTTCTTACTGATATTAATATATTAAAATATTTGATTTAAGAATGATACTATTTTTACCATTGTTTATGTGTTTTTATTTTTTAAAAAACTTAAAATGCAGTAAAATATAAGAACAATATCATGAGTCAACCTCATTGTAATAATAAGGTCTTATTTCAGATAAATGATGGACAAGTTGATTGATAAGTGATATCAGCAAATTTAAACAACAATATAGTGTGTGTGTGTGTGTGTGTGTGTGTGTGTCTTTGAAACAGGTTGAAATATAAACTGGATACCTTATATAAAAAGTTTAAGTTCATGAAAAAAAGGCACAGACTGGGACAAGCTACAACATTCAGAAAAGTGATTTCAATCGAGGAGTGATTTTTTAAATTTTCCTTTTGCTTTGTTTCTCTTACTGTAAATAACTTAAGCTGTCTTTATAAAGTATGGATGTCTTCTTATAAGCTGTCAAACTATGTTCCCTTGTTTAAAAAGTATTAAATAAAATAGAGTTACAAGAGTCACTATGGGTCGGAACCAACCCAACAACACCTAAAAATAACAATAAGAACATACTTTGAATGTATAAAAACACAGTTGTGTATAAATGCAGTATTTTTACAAACCACAAATAGAATAAATGCTTTTATGTTGAGAGTATACTGCAATAAAGGGAAAGAAAGAGATCTTAGATCAAAAGATGCAAACTTTTCATAGACAAGTGGAATTTATTGTTGCTCATCTCAGATTTGATTTCTAACACCATAAAAACTGTTGGCTTAATTTCAAATGTACAATATTAATCAAATAATTCTGAAATGGGAAAAGTTCATTCTTTCAGCATTTGAAAGCCTTTTCCTACTCCAGCCATCATTTTCTAATTCAGGAAATGTTAATGTTGCTATTGTTAGGTGCCCTGAAGTCAAATACAACTCATAGTGACCCTCATAGGATTGTTTTTATTGGAAAATTTTAACGTACAACTTAATGTGTTTCATTCTGACATGCATTTAATTGTGACATTTCTATATATGTGTTTCATTGTACATTGCACAAATACCTACCTCCCTCACTCTCTTGTGCCCCTCCTCCCCCATCCTCCCTACCAAGGACCTCCCTTCTATTGCATGTCTTTATGTGGGAATATTTTTCTATACCCTTGCATCCCAATTATGATTTAAATCCAAATTTTTTTCTATAGTGATCTATCTTTTTACATTGTCAGTAGTATTACATGAATAATCTAACCCAGTTGCATTATTGCCATCCTTTGGTATAGTTGGTATTATTATAGTTATTTCCCAAACTATTAAAGTGGGGATGTCTACTTTGAGGACAACCTCTGTCTCATTACTTGCTCCTCTTTGTCCCTCCTCCCTCTCCTGTATTCTCCTATTGCTGGATCATGGATCAAGGATCAAGGATCAAAGATCAAGGATCATGGATCATGGATCAAGCTCCCTCCTTCTTTCTGCTCCTTAAGTTGTCCGTTCTCTGCTAAGTTTACATGAGTTTTTTTATTATGTTCCAATTTCTGTATAGGATTTTTTTCCTTCTTTTAAATTTGATTCAGCTCCCACATATGAGTGAAAACATGTGATATTTCTCTTTTATGGCTTGTGCTCATTCACTTAAGATAATTTTCTCCAATTCCATACCTTTTGCTGCAAATGGCATTATTTCATTTTTTTGATTGCTGAGTGGTGTTCCATTGTGTATATGTACCCTATTTTTTTATCCATCCTTCTGTTGACAGGCATGTTGGTTGATTCCATATCTTTGCTATTGTGAAAAGTGCTGCATTGAACATGGATGAGAGTTAATTCAAAATGGATAAGACCTCAACATGAAACCAGAAACTTTAAAATTAATAGAAGAAAGAACAGACAATACATTCCAACATACAGGTATACGAAAGCATTTCCTTAATAGGACTCCAATTGCTTAAGAAATCACAAGAATTGATAAATGGGATTACATGAAACTAAAATCATTCTATATAGTAAAGGAAACAATCAACAGAGTCAAGGGAATCCCTACTGAATGGGAAAAAAATCTTTGCATCCTATACATCAGACAGAGGACTAATTTCCAGAATTTATAAAGAACTCAAGAAGGAATACTCAAGAAAACAAGTAACTCAGTAAACAAATGGGCAAAGGGACTGAACAGACAGTTCTCAAATGAAGAGGCTCATTAAGCCATGAAACACATGAAAAAATGCTCAATATCTCTAGCCATTAGGGAAATGCAAATCAAAACAATGCTGAGATTCCACCTTACTCCAGTAAAAATGGCCAAGATCTGTAAAACAAATAACAACAAATGCTGGCAAGGCTGTGGAGAAAAGGAAACCCTCTCACATTGCTGGTGGAGTGGTAAATTATTTCAACCACTTTGGAAATCATTATGGAGGTACCTTAGAAGACTAAAAATTGATCTACCATGTGACCCAGCTATAACACTATTGGGAATATAATCAAAGGGAGATGAAGCATCATACCACAGAGACACCTACACCTCATAGAATTTTCAATGCATGATTGTTTTGGAATTTGTTCAGGAGTTGTTTGCCAAGTCTTCCTGTTTTTTCAGTGTTGGGGATCAATCCAGGGTCCCTAGGGAGTGCTTCACAGCACTCTACCAACTAAACTAACCCCCAGACCCCCAGTCAGGGAAATAGAGCACTATAAATAGAAGAGTCTCTATGTATCCTTTCGATTTTGACATCTCCAGGTTTAATATTGCCTGCAGCCATACCACTGTGGCATCTAATCCCCTCAGGTCTCGGAAGCTAAGCAGGGTCAGCCTTGGTTAGTACTTGGATGAGAGATTACCTGGGAACACTAGGTGCTATAGGCTTGGAAGAAAGACCAGACAACCCACTCCCCTAAAATAATCAGCCATTAAAAACTCTATGAATAACAGAGAAGCACTGACAATAGTGTTTCACTGTTGTAAGTAGGGTCACTATGAGTAGGACACCAACTTGATGGCACCTAACAACAACAACAAGATTCTATATCAAGTCAGGCTTTCAAAGTTACTGCCCTGAAGAGTGATGATATAGTTTTCCTTTTTAATTACCAATAGTTCTTCATTTTTAATGTGACATTTAGAATTGTTTTTGGTGATGTTCTTATGTGTTGTCAAGTCAGGTCTGACATATAGCAACCCTATGTACAACAAAATGAAACACTCCCTGACACTGTGCCATGTCCAACACTATACTCAGTGTTTCTCTTCTATTCATAGGGTTCTTAATAGTGGATGGTTTGAGGAGTGGATTGCCAGTTTCTTCTCCCTACCACACTGCACATGGTATTCACAGGAGATCTCCCATCCAAGGATTAATCAGGCTGACCCTGTTTAGCATCTGAGATCAGGCAGGATCAGATGCCAGGGTCCTATGGCTGCAGACTTTAATGTGTGTGTGAGTAAAAAACCCTTGGAATGTTGGGACAAATGCATTTCATCCTAGATCCAACCCTTATGGTATTGGATAGCTCACTGCATTCCACCAATTCTCAGTTATAAACTGAGATGACTTCAAATATTCTTTCTCATAATAAATTATAAAGTTCAGTGAGAGTCAAGGAAGTTCCTCTTAACATGAATCTTAACAATAATTATAGTCAACACACAATGAAAACATCCCCAGTAAACAAAAGACTGTAAACTCTTCAAATCTTGATTTGTTTTTCCCTTTTGAAATGTGGAGTGAGTTATGATGGCCACTTGGCATACTTGAAGCCCTTCAAATTGTCAATTCTTTGCTCTTTCCAAAGCTCTGGAGGTCTGTTTTGTCTGAAATGTTTGTTTCTCTCAATTTGTAGCTCTCTGTAGGTTCCCACACTCAGAACATAAAATGAAAAATACAAAGAAAAATGAACAATCTTACCCCAAATTTATTACAAATAGCAATTTAGAAGACTTGTTATCACAGTATGAAACATAAAAAGGGATCATAATCAAAGAATGTGAGAAAAATGTAGAAAGTGTGTGGGCACACATTTATCTAGCTATCTCAGAAACATCTAAATGCATGATGTGCTTTTCATGCATAAATCAATAAATATATTTCTGCACTCATTTAATAGTGTGTTATTGGAATTAAAACATAGTTATAAATACTAATTAGAATTAAATCATTGGAAATGAAATGTGCCCAACAACTTCTACCAGGACGCTATATAAGAGGAGGCTCAAATTGGTTGGAATTCATCAACTTTTGTTTCATACTTTTATCAGGGTTTTATAAAACAAAAGTATGTGGAAAAGTCCCCAGGCTTCAAGAGACTATAAAATCTCATTGAAGTTGGATTCCTGCAAGTCAAATAAAAAGAGAAAAAAATCCCTTCAGTGCTCATGCACTGCTGAGTTGGTCAAATTGAGCCAATTGTAATTTTTCAGGGTTGTTGAACTCACCAGGGAGGACACGAGCAGACAGATGAAGTGCAGAGGACGCTCTGGGTTCCAGCTTCGGCACAATCCAAGTGAGTTCTCAGCCTGCACTTCCAGACCCCTGCACGCTGTATCTGAGAGCTCTTCAACACTCTTCAGTTACAGCCTGGGGTGCCTCACTCAGGCCACCCTGCTTCCTTTATAATATAATGTGTGACCTCAGCCCTCTCCAGCTCTGAGCTACATACAGAGTCTCAGTCAAAGCATGGCTGACCTTTGATTACAGCTTCTGTAGGAAAGATGGAGAATTTTGGAATTCAGAAACTTCATAGAGGACTTAGGTGTGTCCCAGTGGTAGAAGTGGCCAGACAGGCCAACTAGAGAGTGTTGGGAGCAACAGGGAGACAAGATTGAAAAGAAATGCATGTGGAAGACTGAGGAGATGGGGTGCTGCTGAAAAAACTTCATTGGTTTATAGCAGGGTTTCTAAACCTTTGCAGTACTGGACCAGATAATTGTTTGTTGTAGGTGTCTGTCCTGTGCATTGTAGAATAGTTAGCAGCATCCCCTTTCTGTATCTAACAGATGCTAGTAGCACTCTGCCTAACTTCTGAAAATCAAAAAGTTCTCCCGATATTGCAAATGCTGCATAGTGGGGACTGGGGAAAAGACAGCAAAATCTCCAATGGTCTGTCCTTGCTCACCTCCATAGTTTAGACTAGCTACTTTCTACTTTGCCTGCAGCCTTACCACTGCATCAGACCCCTTCAGATCTTGGAACCTGAGCAGGGTGGGCCCTGGTTAGTACTCAGATGGGAGACTGCATGGAAGCACTAGGTGCTGTAGGCTTGGGAAAAGGATCTGGCAACCCACTCCTAAAGATCAGTCAGCCATTGGAAACCCTATGAATAGCAGAGAAGCATTGACAATATTGTTTCCTTTGTTGTACATAGGGTTGCTGAGTCAGACAGTGACTCTATAGTACCTAACAACAACAACAACTTCCAACTTTACCTTTGAATAAACATTCCCTCCCGTGAACTGAATTTGTTCCCCCCAACTTAATATTCTGAACCCCCAACCTGCAGTAGTATTTAGACATGAGGCCTTCGAGAAGTAGATGAGGTCATGAAAGTAGCAATTTCCAAATGGGATTATGGACATGATAGGAAGTGCTGCCAGAGGGCTTACTGTCTCTCTTTCCCCATCCTGGGAAGACACAAAGAGAAGGCAGCCATCTGGAAGCCAGGGAGAGAGTCCATACCCAAAATTTGTCCACTCTAGCTCCATGAACTCAGACTTCCAGCCTTCAGAAATGATTTTCTGTAGTTTAAGCTACCCAGATTATAGTAGTTTATTATGGCAAACCATGCCAACTAATACATGCCCCATTTTCCAGAAAGTTTCCCTTCATACTTTGTAAGGTTTGGGTGACTCCTCACCATTCTTCTTTAATAACTTTTGTTCATTCACTGAAAATGCAAAAGACATCTGTTACATACCATGGATTATCTCAGAGATATGGTAACAAATGAAATTGACAGGTTTCTGTCTGGATAGACCTTTCATGTGTGAGGAGGAAACACACCATAAAGTACATACCCCTAAACGAGTGCGATATTTGTGGTTGCTGTGGAGGAAATTAAATGGAAGGATGTGATAGAGAAACTACTAGAGAATTAAAAAAATACTTTAACTTGAGCCATCATGAAAGCTGGCAACTAAACAGATGCCTATGAAAGGAAGGAGCGATGAGATCCAGGGTTAAGAATCAGCAAGAACAAGCACCCTCATGTGTGACCCAACTGGACTTCTCTGAAGAACTGTATTAAGGTCAGTGGCTGACATGCTGTAAGCCAGGGGAAGTGCAGTTCTCAGATGACTGGAAGAGGTGGTCATGTCCAGACCCTAGTATCAATCATAGTAAAATGCTTGTTTTTTGTTCAATAGTTTACCACAATATTTAATGTACTATTTCTAATTCTTAAGACTCTTGGTCTCTTTATCCCTATCATCCGCTATCTTATCATCCACCTTCAGCAATTTATCTAATGTCTTTTTTAAAAATCTGTAAATTTGGTAGCAATATATGTCTCAAACAATGTGAGGATTAAATAAAATGTGTTGGTGCTTCTACTGTTGTTGCTAATTGCCCTTGAGTCATGTCTAACACACAGCGACCCTCATAGGGTTTTCAATGGCTGATTGTTTAAAGATTGTTTTGGGAGTGGGCTGCCTCATCCTTCTCCCATTTTTGTGGTGCTAGTGATTGAACAGGGCTGGGATTTAGCTCAGTGGGTAGAGCGCTGCACTGCAGTCTCTGAGGCCCCGAGTTCAATTCCCAGCACTGCAAAAATGGGAGAAGGGCCCGGCAATCCACTCCCAAGGCAATCCCGAAGCACTCAGCCATTGAAAACCCTATGAGGGTCGCTATGAGTTGGATACCGACTCGAAGGCACCTAACAACAACAACAACAAGTGATTGAACCCAGAGTCTCAGAGAGTACAGAGTGGCACTCTGTCAACTGAACTAAACTCCAGCCCATGTTGGTACTAGTAGGTGCTATTTTAAGGAAATTGTAGTCAGACTATTTTATGATGTCTTATATTTCTTAATTCTTACAACAATAAACTTTATTCTTACAGTGATGTTAGAGAAAAGACACTTGAACTTAGCACTGAAGGCAGAATCAGGAGATTGTTGGTAAAAAAAAAATAGTGAGAAGGACAAGGAACTTCAGAAGATAGGAATAAGTTATGCAAAACACAGTTCCCAATAACCTTAGAGTGGAGATAACTAAAGCAATTAGGTATGGTTTGAGTGCAATGTGCAAAGAGAAGGAAGAGACAAATCTGGTGAAATTGATTCTTACCTTATTTAGTGAATATGATTTGCTAGAAGTAAATTTACTTCCTTAAGCCTAGGTTTCCCTGTCTATACGAGGCAACAGCAACACTTCTATAACATTATTGTAAGGGTAACATGAAATAATATTTCAGCACAGTAGTCAGCCAAAGTAAATATTAAGAGTGCTGTTAGGTATATACCCAGATATTTAAAGGCTGCTTATTAGTGTGCAATGGCCCTATAAGCTCATTTATTGTAATTATGAAAATCATTCTGTTCTCAGAATTTTTCCCATTCTACATTTTGATGAATGACTTGAATGGGAACACAGATCTGATTTTTTTAGATTAGTAAAACTGGAATGGGTAGTTAATATACCAAGTGACATAGATCAGATCTTGACAGACTGAAATGATTAATCTTAATACAGATAAATGTATAGCCCTAAAATGACATTCAGAAAAAAATGCATCTGTTTGAAATGAGTCAGATGTGAGTGAATATATATCAAAGAGCATTTATGGGTTTATACAAGCTCAATAAGAGATAATAATGTGATATATTTGCCAAAAATGCAGATGCAATGATATTATAGTAGCAGAGAGGTATGTATCCAGTATAAGGAAGTAATTATCTCACTTCAATAAAATCAAAGAAACTTGCAGTAATAGAAAATGAAGTGGTATTTATAGATTGTTTGAACGGCTGCGTCTTTCAATCTAAAGATGAGGTAGTCAGAATATTAGTATTATAAATCTGCCTCTGGTTAATGTCCATTTAGAATGGAAGGTGTGAACGGTATTTCAGAAAGATTCCCTGAAAGATGTGAAAAGCAATGCCCTGAATGAAATGGAGCCCAGGACATTGACCTCCATCCCCTCTTTTGATTCCTGTAATTCCACTTGTGTTAAGGAGGCTAGTAGACCAGTTGGCAGATCTTTTCAAGGAAGTTGACCCTGAATAGCTTGCTTTTGACATATGGCCAATGGAATGTCAGGCTGTAATTCATCTGGGGAGTCTGGTTGAAATGTGTAATGATGGGCATGACATGTACTCAGCAAGAGTGGCACTAACCCATACAAGGGAATTGGAATGCTTACAAAGAGGATGCTCCAAAAAGAGGGTACAGAGAAAAGCGCAGCCTTCATTTGAAATATACCCTTAGTGAATCTCATGAGAATAGAGAATGTTTTAAGGAAATCCGGGCTTGCTTTCAAAAACAGGACCCATTTATAGTCTAGTCTGCAGGGAAAGTCAGAGGAGGCTAAGGGATGCTGGCTGAGATTCACTTTGAATTCCTTGATTTTCCAAATCTGAAACTCAAAGTCAAATTCAAGCCCTGCCAACTACTTGAACCATGACAGAGTTAAAAGGTTTTTATAAGTCCTTGAAAAATTATACTGCTGGTGGTAACTACAGCCTGACGACTTTAATTCCGCAACATCAATAATGGTTGCTGCAGTGGATGATCCTGATGACACTTCTCATTTTCACTCCCTAGTACAAACTCTGCATATACACTTTGTTTTGGAAAGGTATGATTCATTCAGGAATAGCCATAAAGTGTTTTATGCAATGTGATTTTCTTGAAGCTTTGCATTTTAGGGATGGATTTGGACTTCTGTAGCTATGACATTTTGAAAGAGCATACCAAGGCTCTTTTAAGAAGCAGACACAGAGAATTATATAGGGTGCTGGTGACAACAGATTAAAGTCAGGTGCAACACGGATAATATTATGTCTGGGTTCAAGTAAAAGAAAGTTGCATTCAATCTTTTACATATTATATTAATTTTATCTAATAGGACTTTTTCTGTAGATGCCCCTTTTATGTCACCCATCTCTATGGTTTTTAAGCAAATAGGTTCCTGCTTATAATTTCAGAAAGAAAGACTACTTCACGTTAAACTGCTCTTACCAAAAGATTACTTTTCCACTCTTTTCCTATTGCTGATGTCTAATCTCCTTTTTCTACCTGGTTTATAACAGCCCCTGTAATAAGCTGGGTAGGGTAGGTATGCTCCTAACAACCACCAAATCTCGTTTGCACAGCACGATAGACTCTATTTCTCTCTGCCTGTAAATGTTTCATGCATGCCAGCATGGGGCTGTACTCAACACTGTCACCTAGGGACCTGGGCTGTCAGTGGTTATGCTATGTTAGAGTTGCACCATCTGTGAATCTAGCCCCTTCTCAGTTACTAAAGCAGAGAGGAGAGAAAGGGAGAGAGAGAGAGAGAGAAAGGCAGAGAGAGAGAGAGAGAGAGGAGCGACTCATGCAAAGAGTGATCGAAACTTCTCTCTAAAAGTGATATAAATGAATGATACATTTCACTGCTTAGAATTTGGCATCTCAATTGACTCTCTGCAAAGAGGTTAGAAAATATAGGAGAAGGAAGTAGTATTGGCCTTTGCTATACATTGGACATGGTTTGAATGTGTTTCCCAAGGTTTTTTATGTTGAAACTCAGTCCCAGTTGTAAGGAATTAAGAGGATAGAAACTTAATCTGATTTTGGTGTTTAGACATAGGGCCTTTGGGAGATGATTAGCACTAGATAAGGTCATTAAGGTGGAGCCTCATGATTGAATCCTGGTGACTTCATAAGAAGAGGGAGTGAGACCAGAACACACACACACACGCACACACGCACACACGCACATGCACACACACATGCACACACACACTCCCTGTTTCTTGTCATTTCATGCTCTACCCCTTCTTGGGACTCAGCCAGCAAGAAGACCATTGCTAGATGCAGCCCCTTGGATCTTGGACCTCTAGAATCTTGAACTAAATGAGCTTTCAAATTCACATAGAAAATGAACTGGTGGAATCTTGTCCACCCTTTTGCCTATTTCACAATTCTAATGAGCCTAAAGCCCTTGAAGTTCTGATGGTGGCGACAAAACCATTAAGATTTTATTTGTTATATTTGGGCCTGGCCACATTGCCTGATGATAAGAAACAAAATATAGAATTCAAACTCATGGATGTGGTATCACAGCACAACTCAAAATATTATGGCAAACACCATCGATGCTACCCAAAACCAGGCTCAAACTACTAGCCCACATATGATTCTAAGTGAATAAATAAATGAGTTCTTAAGCTCCTTCATTCATTGGCTATCTAAAACATCAATCAATAATCTCTGAGTGGCTACTCTGTGCTGGTGGTTGTGCTCAGTATCCAGGAATCTGAGAAAAGCTTGGCATAATTTCTACACAGAAGGAGTTTCACCTGTCTTAGGGAAGGATGGCAAACAAAAGGACATTGACATTTAGTACAACAACTAATAAGGTAAAGCTTGCACACAAGAGTGCCTAGAACATATATATGTAGGCAAGCATGCACACACAATGTAACAAAACTGCATTAGGCACTTAGGTCGCAGAGGTCAATGAGCATGACCATAGAGCAGATACTGTGGTGTGCCAGATACCTTCCACAAAGTAGAGGCACTCCAGCTTCCTGCTCCTGGAGTATTGCAGTGTCTGTAATACTTTGTTGTTGTTGTTAGTTGCCATCCAGTTGGGTCTGACTCATATAGACCCTCAAAGTGTTTTAGATAGCTGATGGTTTTCAGATTGCTTTGGGAGTGGACTGCCACCTCCTCCCATGTTTTGTCGTGCTAGGGATCGAACCCAGGGCCTCAGAGAGCACAGAGCAGCACTCTACCAATTGAGTTAAACCTCAGCCCCTATCACCATTAGCTAAGGTATTTCCCAGGAATTTCTTTCAGCTTGAGAGGAAATTTTTCAAGGTCATGGCCCATCCCTCAGAGTAACCCACATCTAATGGTTTTCAATGTAGACATTGAGGAGAAGTGTAATTTCCCACTCTTTCTGCATTAAAGCTGGACATCTCTGAAGCATCATCAGTGTTGACTATGGAATAAGTTGTTGTTGTTGTTATTAGGTGCCGTCAAGTCGATAACTCATAGCGACCTTGCATACAACAAGGAAAACACCATTGTCAGTGCTTCTTGGCTGTTCATAGGGTTCTCAATAACAGATTAATTTTTGGGAGGGGGTTGCCAGGTCCTTCTCCCAAGCCTACAGCACCTGGTGTTCCCAGGCTGTCTCCCATCCAAGTACTAACCAGGCCCAGTCCTGCTTAGCTTCCAAGATCTGAAGGGGTCAGATGCCTCAGGGCTACGGCTGCGGGTATGGAATAAGTAGAGGCTTTTTAAAAATGTACCAGAATTTGTTCTTTTTCTTTCCCATCCTACCTCTTTCACTCTTCCCAAAGAAGTTGATCTCAAAGACACTCCTACATAAGCTGAAAAAGGAGACATAAAAAGCAGACGCTAAAATGAGATTTTGGCAACAACAAATGCTGGCGAGGATGTGGAGAAAATGAATACTTATACACTACTCGTGGGATTGTAAATTAGTAAAGCCATTATGGAAATCAGTAGGGAATTTCCTCAGAAAACTAAAAATAGAACTACCATATGATCCAGCTATACCCCTGCTAGGTATACACCCAGAGGAAGATAAGTCATCATGAAATAGAGACACCTGCTCTTCCATGTTCATTGCAGCACTTGTCACAGCAGACAAGATATGGAATCCGCCTAGATGCCCATCAACAAATGAATGGGTTAAAAACAATGTGTGATATATATATATATATATATATATATATATGTATCAGAAATTTATTCAGTAAGAATAGGTAAGAATAGGAATGAATAAGGAGAAAAGCACAAGGTATAATTGTATGGAGATTTCATAATGATGCTCAGTGTATTGTATGCTAATTTAAGAAAATTAAAAAATACCTAAAATAAGATTTTGGAAATGAGTCAATACTAGACCAGCTGACAATGAAAAGCACATCAAGTGATTAATAGAACTTAGGTACACAACATTCTTCCACCACCACCATACTATAGTGGGCCCGTGGCTAAAACATTCATCACTCATGAAGTAAGGACAGAAGAAGGGAGAGTAGCAAAAACAATAACTTGGACAATTGAAAAAGTTTGGGGGAAGTAGGATTATATGACTGTTGTTAGGAAACACACATGTACTAAATAAAGCAATAATAAACTAAGGGTGACCAAGAGGTAATTATAGACTAAGTGTGAAAGCCAATGGACCTTTGTGGTCACATTTAAAGAGATTTTCATTTTCTAAAGTCTGAGGATATAAGAAGCTGGAGTTCAGGCCCAGAGCTTATTTAAGAATATCTCAACTTGAAAGGACATTTAATATTCCACTTTAGCTATACCATGATCTGGCCCTGATTAATAAAAAGCAAAGCCAAAGATATAAGATGGAAATATATGAATTCATGCATATAAAATATTGACTCTCCAAATATCTATGAAATATCTGGATTTCAAGAAGTGTCCTACTCTTTATTAAAAGATATTGACTCAGTTTCACTTGAAGATTGTTCAGAAGCTTTGTCACACAAAAATTATATCCATACCCAAAAGCATCCTGTACCAGTCTTCTAACCACCAGACCATTAATTGGGGTTAATTCACAGGTGGACTGGCTCACTCTGTGTGTGTGTGTGTGTGTGTGTGTGTGTGTGTGTGTGTGTGTGTTTGTGTGTGTTACACTAAAATGCTAAAGGATATATCCCAAAAAGAAATCAGTGAAAGTTATTCCTGTCAGTGGATCAATCTTCATGTAGAACACCTTATCATACATTTTTATGGGAATGTAAATGGCTCAAAGAAAAGAATATGTATATGATATAATGAACACTGATAAATAGAGTGGCTCTTTGGCCATGGTCCTAGAAATAAAACAACTGGAAAATCAAGGTGAAGAGTTCCAGGGTATAGACATATTGATGGATTTATGCAAATAAGCACAAATTTTAATACTTTTGTATCACACATGTTTATGCCCAATAGAATGCCTTTTTTGTAGTTAGAATAATGACCCACAAAGACATCTCCATTCTAATCCTGGGGATGTATAAATATATTATCTTAACTGGTGAAAGCAACATGGAAGATGTGATTTATTTGAGGAATCTGAGACAGAATGAGTAGTCTGGATCATCTGACTTTGCCCAATGAAATCATAAGCCTCTTTATAAGTGAAAGAGTAAGGCAGAAGAGTCATAGTTAAAAGAGACATCTACACATCACAATGAGCTCCAACTCAACGTAGTTGGTCTACCTTCCACTCAGATGTTGATATTGCCATTAACTGGGAACACTGTTCAGCTATTGATGAGGCTCTCATTATTAAGAACATCAATCAGCCCCTTAATCATAAGTGGTTAGATTAGACACTTCACATCACAGAAGAGGCAGCAGATCATCTTTCTTAAAATTGGCATATATTCTAAGTATGAGTTTCCCTTTCTTCAGTGCAAAGCTTCAGCTAGCCCCATGAACTAGAGCTTAGAGAAGGTATGAATTATCAATATTCATTTACACCACACCAAAATTCTCACTTTATGGGAAAATTATCATGAAAGTCAGCAAATATCTTGTGATCCCCTGTCCTAACTCATGTACTACCCAAACTGTCAACCTAATAGACCAATAAAATAATTACTGAAATGCAGCTTGGAATTAATCTCTGAGTATATGAGATCTCATCTGTCTGAACACAGTATACAGTAAATCACTAACCAAGTGAGTTTTACACATGGACATTGAGAAACCTGCAGTGAAAACAGGCAAAGGCACACATATCATAATTTCCACTGTTCTATTTGGAGAGTTTGTGCTTCCCATACAACAACTCCTGTCTCAGCAAGGTTAGAGGTTTTGAGAATACTTTTAAACCTTAATTATGGATGCCATTTAGTTACTTCAAGGTTCCTATGCATAGAAATTAGCACTTAAGAAAGAATCATCATCCTGGCTGGGGGAATGGATTATCACAGGATTGTTTTCACATCATGAGGTAGAAAGAATATGTTAAGTATACCGCAATGCGTTGTTACCTTCCTTTGTGGACTATTGACAAGGGTTGTTGGGAAATAGACAAATGAAGCAACCATGACCTGACAAGAACATGGTGACCAGGAGGTCAGACCTGACAAGGTGAAGGTTTGAGTCATTTGACCAGGTAAACTACCTAAGCCATCAGACATGTTAGCCAGGCCTGAGTGGAATCTAAAAATGTGTAGGAGGGGAAGGAGATGAAGAACATCAGTTTGTGGCCCTAAAATTTAGTGTCAGAGGCTATAGCTCATCCACTAAGATTCCTGTTGTAAATTTTTCCAGGAAAATAGATCAACCAGAATCCTGGATTAGTTGCTTCCAGAACCCATAATATGACAACAGTAGATCACATGGTACAAAGAGGGCCACCCATATGTATCCTTATTCCCCCACTCCCACTTCTACCTTTCAGGCCGAGTCACACTTTCTTTTATCTTCTAACTAAATGTTCAGAGGTATGTCATTCCCTAGGACTTTCTTTTAAAAGATGACAGCTGCCTCATTATAACCTATTTTGAGGGAAAGTCACAGACAGGGACTAGTAGAAGAAGGAGTACAAAGGTCTTGAAAGAGAATAGTTACAAAGAGCCAGCCCAGCTCTGGCGATATTCCTGGGTTGTGCTGGCTGGATGTATGGTTTACTTTCTCTCACTGTCCAGTTTTGCCTCTTTCACTCACTCACAGGTTTTGACCCAAATCATGGTCACCAGTAAATGTTTTACAGAAATCTTCATCTCAGAGTCAAGAGGAAACTTGATTTGAGACAATTGCTTCTACCCTAGGGGCTCTGAAGAAGCACAGGATCTGTGAAATCATAGAATGGAAGGGTAGGTGTGATCAGAAGCCTGAAAGGCAGGCATGAGAAAAGGGTGATTAGAAGGATATAAAGATTATACTCGACTAGGCTGTGGAGATGATGGGAAACAGAAAAACACATCATATATCGAAGAAAATGCATATTTGAAGCATAGTAACAGGAGAAGTATGATATGTTTCAGGACTAAGAGAGGCCCAGAAGAACTAAAGCACAGAAAATAAGCTGAGACACAAGAGGCAGCATCTCATACACATCACACTAAAAACTTAATTTTTTAAGGTTTAGAAAAACTGAGTGTTTTCTTCCCTTTTGGTTATTTATCTCCAGCTCTTTGCACGTCATTGTAATATTTGACTTTGTCTTCACAATCTGTTTTTTTATTAGAAATTTTTAATGTACATCTTAAAGTGATTCATTTTGACATGCCTTTCATTGTGACATTTCCATATACACATTTTGATAGACATTATTCATATAGGTTACCCCTTACCCTCCCCTATGCTTCTCCCCCTCCCACCCTTCCCATCTCAGTTTCCCATCTAAATCTTCTCTATCTTTTACTTAGTAGTATTTTTCTATATGTCCTTGGGTTCCAGTTCTGTTTAAGATAGAAACTTTTCCTGTAGTGGTCTTTGTTTTTATCTTGTTAGAACAATTACATGCGATTTCTGTTTAGTTCCTTAACTTCATCATGTCTTCCTTGTACATTAGATGCTCAACATTCCAGGGCAACTTTCAGAGTCTCTTTTGACATTCAATTTGGTCTTTTCTTTCTTGCCTTTTTAATAACCTTTTGCTTTCCACATGAATGATGTCATTGATGTCATGCTACAAATTGTCTGGTCTTTGATTATTAGTTTTTAATGCCTCAAACCTGTTTGTGAGATGGTCTTTGAACTCAGGTGGGATATATTCATTGTCATACCTTGGCTTTTGTACAGTGGTTCTAATTTTCTTCAGGTAGTTTGATCCTGCATATGAACAGTTAATGGTTGTTCCCCAATCAGCACCTGGGCTTGATCTGACTTTTGATATTGAGTTTTTCCATTATCTTTTTCCACAAATGTTGTCAATTTTGTTCCTGTACCTTCCAACTGGTGAATTCCTTGTGTATAGTCACCTTTTATATTGGTGGAAAAGTGTATTTGCAATGAAAATAGAGGCAGACAGGATCATAATACCTGACTTTAAATTATACTACAGGGCTTTAGTAGCAACAGCAGCATGGTACTGGCACAAAAATGGGTTTGAAGACCATTGGAAAAGAATTAGTGACCCAGAGATACACCCACACCACTTTAGCCTAGCCACTAAGGAAATGCAAATCAAAACAACTCTGAGATTCTACATAACTCCAGCAAGAATGGTCAAGATCAACAAAACAAATAATGAGAAATGCTGGTGATGATGTGGAGAAAAAGAAACCCTCTCACATTGTTGCTGGGACTGTAAGTTGGTTCAACCACTTTGGAAACAGTATGGAGATACCTCAGAAAACTAAAAATCGAACTGCCATATGACCCAGCCATACCACTAGTGGGAATATACCCAAAGGGAGAGAAGTCATCATACTACAGAGATACTTGTATCTCCATATTCAGTGCAGCACTCTTCAAAAGAGCAAGAATATGGAATCAGCCAAGATGTGAATTAACAGATTAATGAATGAAAAATTTTGATACATATACACAATGGACTATTACTCAGCAAGGAAAATGAAATAATGTCATTTGCAGCAAAATATATGGAACTGAAGAATATCATCTTAGGTGAACAAACAGAGGCTCAAAAGGAGATATGTTCTCACTCATATTTGGGAGCTGAATCTTACTTAAGTGATGAAAAAAACATACATGCATAGATATATAAAAACATACAGTTATACTTAAGAAAGTAAGGAAAATATAAAGAGTAGAAAGAAAGGAGGAGACTTGCAAAGGGAATCAAAGATGGCACAAGGTGGGATGGGGAGGAGAAACTATGTAAAAGGATAAATGGAGAAAGGATAATCTCAAAGTAAAGAAGGCAACATCATGAGTACATGGGAAATATATAGGAATATAACTCAAATATGTATACCAGTTTTACTTCATATTAGTCACAAGGTTCCATAAACCATGCAAGTTGTTGAAAGTATATCCAAAAGTGATGTAATAGTTGCACAGTGAAAAAAGCAAATGTTCTATTACTCTGTACTCCACCAACATTTACCAATAAAGGAATAAAAAGAAAATAGGGGCCAGAAAAAGTGCACCTGAAAATGGAGAATCTGAATACAAAAACTTAACTCAGGAAGTACAGATAAGAGTCTACATGTACACACACTCACACACACACACACAAAATCACTAATCCAAACCAGATTGTTAGTAGCATCATGCATGGCTTCCTAGCAGAACATAAACCTAAAAATCGTAGGAAAATCAGGCACATTAAACATTTTCAGGTAGAAAAGAGAGGAAGGGTTTTCCAACAGAGAAAAAATGGGCAAAAGCCTGATTAAAAGAAGGAAAGAGTTACCAGCAGCACTATAAGGTGATACCGATGAATCACTGGAGAGGAAAAGAGAGTAGAAACACATGGGCCAGGTCCTCAATGGACATTTAGGGCTCTATGTCACCTGGAGCTATGGCATGTTATTAAGCACCAGTGTGATATGGTCATAACTCTACTTCAGAGGGATCTTACTGGAAGCAACTTAGAGAACAAAACAGAAGAATTGAAGAACCATGATAGTTTCTAGTTAGAAGTAAAGAAGTCTGTCACTTGATTTAAATTTCAAATCAAGAATTCATTAGTGTATATGAGGTATGTTTAGTGATATAAGATACAAAGTCTAGTCAACAGCGGCAAAGAAATAAAACACAAAAGTGAATGTTAAGTATCAACAAAAGACAAAGACCTCAATGCACATGGTGATATAAGATCCATGACATCCCTGCTCCATCAGTGAAGAGAATTTTCAAAGTGCATAATACATGTGTCATTGAGATGCAGGAAACAATCACCCTAGTTTGTCTGGATCTGTTCCAGTTTAAGTACAAATGTCCTACAACCCATGGAAATCATCAGTCCCATGCAAATTGTTACTCTGAGAGGCGAGTTATTGAAGTCTGCCTTTAGAGAACTCAGACTCTGAGAAGGAAATCTGCATGCAGGAAATGTATTGATGAGTGATTCTTGGGAAGATTACCAGTGGAAGAGTGAAGGCAGCAAAAACTAGAAAAGAGGCAGGTGAACTATGATTCAGTCATGACAGAGACAACAAGTGGAGGAAAAGAGTTCAGGAATTGAGTTAGCTCTTAAGAGGTGACCCAGTTGGAGCACTGGGTCTGGGAACCTGTACTTTCACATATGAGGTATGATCAAAAGATATGGTGAATGTTTATACTTAAAAATAGTTACATCAAAAGACATACTGCCATTAACCCCCCCTTAATATGTCCCATGGCTTCAAACACACTTGTCTCATATTTTTGCCACTTTTTAAAGCAGTTCTAGAAGTCCCCTTTCATGTGTTCTTTAGCTAGACTGTCTTGCCTGCCTCAATGCCCTGAATCACTTCAAAAACGTTTACCTTTCATGGTCATTTTGACTTTGAGGAAAAGCCAGAAGTCATATAATGCCAGAATGGTGAATAAGGCAAATGAGGACATACATTAATGTTTTTATTTGACAGACATTACCATACCAGAAGCAATGTGTGACATAGAGCATTGTCATGATGGAGGGTGAATCTAAAGACACTCATGAAAGAGAACTTCCAGAACTGCTTCAGAAAGTGGCAAGAATGATGGGATAAGTGTGCCCAATGCCAGGTGGTGTATTTGATAGCAAAAAATGGCAATGTGTCTTTTACTGTAATTTTAAAAGGTTTAAACACTCTCCATATTTTTTTTATCATACCTGTTGACAACTACCTGGATTTTAATTTATCCTCAGACATGGCACATACATGTGTGCATAGTAAAGGTTGAATTCTGGTGAGGAACTCAGCTATAAGACATCCATAGCCCATACTCTTCTTCTCAATAGCTGAGGGGAAAAGTGCCTTGGCTGTCAATGGGGGTGTAGCACACATACTACAGTGTTTGCTAGAGAAAACAATTCTACAAAAATCCCTAGAAAACTCCCTTCAGCTCTGTATGAGTTCTTTTTACAACTTGGCTCTCTGTGAGTCTCTTTTAGTGAGTCAGCTTCCTTTCCTGTACTCCTCTTTGTTTATTTTGGAGGCTGTAACTCAGCTGCCAATGTGCTTACTCTAATAAGCACATCTGCAGCTTCTAGAGAGAGAGAGACCCCTATTAAATATTAGACAAATGTACTGTTCATTGCTTTCCTTAGACATGGTAACAGAAGCCATCTCTTTATTCACCTGCCCTTTTCCCTTGGCTTCTCCCACTAGGGAAACTTTTGCCAACATCAAAGAGCAACCTAATTGTGGAGGGCCAACTTCGTCATAATGATTTCTCATTCCTGTGATACATGTGACCTTTTCCTTTCCCTGTCACTTAATTCTGCTGCCTGAATGTGTCTCATAGGTGCCAAGAGAGAACCACCTCTCTTCACTTCAAGGAGAATCTCTTTTCTTCTCAAATCACTTAACAAACAGAATGATCCTTTTCAGATTTTTTTCAAGTTCCCCAATGGTTCTCCAAATCCAGGAGAAGGCACAAGCTAATTGACTCATAATTCTGGCAGCCCCATTCACAAAGACTAGAAGGAAAATGCAAATAATTATTGCTAATTAGAGGAATCTGAGAAATGAGGTAAGATGAGCTACCACTGATATTACTTTGTTGTTGTTGTTGTTGTTAGGTGCCATTGATAGGATCATAAATATGTTATCTTTAAAATCATTAATTATATTGAGGCAAAGATTCAACTTTGAAGTTTGGCAGTTGTGGCTTCCAATTTTACCTAATCCAATCCCCTCTTCTATGACAGTAAAACCATTCCTCCGCTACAGGTGTTGATTTGTCCTGGCACATACCTGCACACATTACCAAAGGATTTATTTTGCTTGAGTAGGGCCACCTGTAATGCCTTGGAGATTACACTTCCTCCACTTGGGCCAGCAACTGATTTTGAGATGAGCATATATTCAAATTCTGACCAAAGTATAATGAAAAATATTCTATTGGGAAATTTTTCTTCCTGAGGTAGAGACAATCTTTTCCATCCTCTGTATGCTGCTGTGTTTGCATATATTTCCTGAAACAAATGCAGTCATCAACAAATCATATTGTAAGTGAAACATGAAATTTCAGAAAATACGTAAAGTGAGACAGAGCAAAACTAAGAATCTTAGTGATGTGTAGTTGCCTAAGTAAAGCATCCTACTACTGTGCTTCTTACTATGTTAGTTAACACAGGCCATTATCTAATGAGTTGGTTCAAGGTTTTTCTTACTTCCAGCTAAAAGCACAGTTATAGATACATTGGTGTGTGTGTTTATTTGTGTGTGTGTGTGTGTGTGTGTTTATAAAAAAATTGGAAGATAGAGCAAAGGAAGAAGAAGGGGGAGAAAAGAAGAAGAAGACGATGATGAAGAAGAAGGAGAAGAAGAAGAAGAAGAAGAAGAAGAAGAAGAAGAAGAAGAAGAAGAAGCAGCAGCAGCAGCAGCAGCAGCAGCAGCAGCAGCAGAAGCAGCAGCAGGAGCAGCAGCAGGAGCAGCAACAGCAGTAGTAGAGAGAGGAGGAGGGGAAGGAGAAGAACAAAAAGGGAAAGAGCAAAAGGAAGATGGGACCAGGGGGAATATGTGTCCTGAAATCCATCTTCATTCTCACATTCTGGTCCCTAGAGAGCCTTATATACTTTCCCAATGCATTGCCCAGCTTTCTTTCATACTGGACTAGACGGAAATAGGTATCACTAAAGGGGACCCAAAAGACCAATATTGATTAACTCACCTTTCAATATTCTGAAAACAGTTACAATACAGTAACACTCAATGTCTATAAGCTATTTATAGTATTCTTAATTATCACAAATAATCATGTTCTTTCATCTTATGCCTTCTTGTTAAACCAAAGTGGTGGATATTAAAGTTATTTTCATATTAGTGTCACCTTAAAAGCTTTTTAAAATAATGTAGTCCAAATTTTCCATTTCTACTATAACTGATGGTGTAAGCAACTAGAAAACTAAACAAAATATATAAGCTCATTTTTGTCAGATATTGTACAATAGGCAGCATAGAATAATAATACCTGAGATACAGGAAGTAAATGAAATGAAACTTAAAATTTCCCCTGGGTTTAGTAATTGAAGTACTTTCCAGGGCAATCAGACAAGAGAAAGAAATCAAAGGGATACAGATTGGCAATGAAGAGGTCAAATTATCCTTATTTGCAGATGATATGATCCTATACCTGAAAGACTCCAAAACCTCAATCAGAAAACTTCTAGAAATAATTAACTCCTTCAGCAAAGTCACAGGTTATAGAATCAACACACAAAAATCAATAGCTTTTCTTGACACCAACTGTAAACAGGAAGAGAAGGAAATTTCAGAAAAAATACCATTCACGATAGCCCACCAGAAAATTAAATACCTTGGAATCAATCTAACCAAAGACCCTTCAGATCTCTACAAGGAAAATTTCAAAACATTAAAGAAAGAAATAGCAGAGGACACGGACAAATGGAAAGACCTTCCCTGCTCCTGGATAGGGAGAATTAATATAGTAAAAATGGCTATCCTACCAACACCAATCTATAGATTTAATGCAATGCCCATTAAAATTCCACTGGCTGACTTTACAGAAATAGAAAAAATGATCCAAAAATTCATATGGAACCACAAAAGACCACATATAGTCAAAACACTCTTAAGCTGCAAAACTAAGGCAGGTGGAATCACAATCTCTGACTTCAAGCTATACTGTAGGGCATTGGTAGCAAAAACAGCTTGATACTGGCACAAAAATAGGCTTGAAGACTTCTGGAACAGAATACAGAAGACCCAGAACAGAAGACCCAGAAATACCTCAACATACCTATAGCCACCTGATTTTTGACAAAGGAGCAAAGCAAGTAAACTGGAAAAAGGACAGCCTTTTCAACAAATGGTGCTGGGAAACATGGTCATCCACATGCAGAAAAATGAAAACTGACCGACATCTCCCAATATGCATGAGACTTAACTCAAAATGGATAAAAGATCTCAACATAAAACCAGAAACTTTAAAACATATAGAAGACAAGATAGGCAATACACTCCATCATATAGTCATAGGAAAGTATTTCCTTAAAAGGACTCCAATTGCTCAAGAAATTGCAACAAGAATAGATAAATGGGACTACATGAAATTAAAAAGCTCTGCACAGAAAAAGAAACAATTAACAGAGTCAAGGAAACCCCCATGGAATAGGAAAAAAATCTTCGCATTTTATACATCAGATAAAGGTCTAATCACTAGAATTTATAAAGAACTCAAGAAAAAACTCCCCCCCCCAAAAAAAATAACCCAATATACAAATGGGCAAAGGAACTGAGTAGACACTTTTCAAATGAAGAGGTCCATAAAGCCATGAAACACATGAAAAAATGCTCAATATCCCTAGCCATTAGGGAAATGCAAATTAAAACAACTCTGAGATTTCACCTTACACCAGTAAGAATGGCCAAGTTCAATAAAACAAATAAAAACAAATGCTGGCGAGGTTGTGGAGAAAACAGAACACTCTTACATTGATGGTGGAGCTGTAAATTGGTACAACCACTATGGAAATCAATATGGAGGTATCTTTAAAAACTGAAAATAGATCTACCATTTGACCTAGCTATAACACTATTGGGAATTTACCCAAGAGGAGATGTGTCATCATACCACAGAGACACCTGCATCTCCATGTTCAATGCAGCACTTTTCACAATAGAAAGGATACATAATCAACCAAAGTGCCCTTCAACAGAAGAATAGATTAAAAAAAAACTATGGTACATATACACAATGGAATACTACACAGCAATAAAAAAATGAAATAAGGCCATTCACAGCAAAATGGATGGAATTAGAGAAAATTATTTTAACTGAAGGAACACAAGCTCAGAAAGAGAAACACCACATGTTCTCACTCATATGTGGGAGCTAAATCAAAATTATAAGAAGAAAAAAATCCTATACAAAGGTCAGATCATAATAAAAGAAAAAAAGCTGAGAATGGTATTATTATAGATGGTCTAGAAAATGCATGTAATAGTTCTGACAAGGTAAAAAGAAACTTCACTGCAGGAAAAGTTTCTATCTTAAACAGAACTGGAACCCAAGGATATATAGAAAAATATTACCATAAAAAGACAAGTAAATGGTAGAGAAGTCTTTGATGGGGAGGTGTAATGGGGAGAAGCATACAAGAGGGTAAGGTGGAACCTATATGAATAATGTACAACAAAATGCATATATGGAAATGTCACAATGAAAAGCATGTCAGAATGAATCACATTAAGGTGTACATTAAAACTTTCCACTAAAAAAAATCCCTGGGTTTGAGTATGGATAAATTTTCTAGAGCTGGTGCCAGGAGGAAGACTCCCAACAATACTAAGAAATATTGGTGAAATCAGGAAGGCCAAAGAAGATTTTAAATATATAGTCCTGGAAAGGATGAAACTATACAGAAAAAGCACTTCAGAAACCTTCAGAAGGTCTCTTGAGTCTGTGGTTGAAGATGTGCAGAATGTAAGAGATAATTCCATGAAGCTAGGAAAAAGTATTCTACCAGAGTTCATATGGGGCTGGAAGTCTTTTGAGTTCTTACCAGTCCAGATGGAGATTGTTCACTGAGCACAGAGGCTGACAAGGAAGCAACAAATGAGTCAAACTTAGTAGCTGAGCTAAACTATCTCCATAATAATAACCAATACTAACAGGCAAGACGGCACTGTTAGTGCTTCTCTGCTATTCATAGGGTTTTCAATGGGAGATTGTTTCTGGGGAGTGGGTTGCTGGGTCTGTCTCCCAAACCTGTAGCACTTGGTGTTCCCAGGCAGTCTCCCATCCAAGTACTATCCAGGCCCACAGCCTGCTTAGCTTCCAAGATCTGATGGGATTGTATGCCACAGCGGTATGGCTACAGGCCATCAGTATAGTTATAGTCCTTGATAAAAGCTAAGATAATTGAATAAAAATCAGATTAACACTGTTGTATAGGGAATTTTTTAAAAAATAAGAGAAAATTTGTATCAGCATATATAAAGAACCTACTGTCTGGAAAAATTGGCCAGGAATGACAACTCTATAATATACAAATGATGCTAAAAATGTACAAATTTAAAGAGATATTATATATGTATTAGTTTTCAAAGTTGAATTGAGTTATAGAAGCAATGTGTAGTATGATGCTCACTCAAAAATGGTATTAATCAAATGAATGATAGCACCACCATGCATCAAGTATGTCAGTCAATAAAATGGCAGAAATACATTTGCCATTTGAGGAGCACAAAACCATTCTGAAGTGGTATTTGAAATTTGAGAATGTTGTGGAAGTATAATGCAATGGAGGTATGCGTAAACAAGCAACAAAACCTCCAACACTGCTAACAGTTGCAAACACTGCAGTACTGTGTGTGATATAGACAAGGGAAAATCCAAGAGGCTTTGCACAGCAACAAGGCCTGCTTCATCTGCTATGGTAACCACTTTGAGTACTTCTTTTCATTCCAGAAGTCAAATGTGACTTGTATTCATCTTTTGCTATCAGTGTCTACTGAGTATTACAGTTTCAATACAATATTTTCCTTCTTTAAAAAAAAATATATATATATATATATATATATATATATATATATATATATATATATATATATATAAAATCACCCTCTGGATAGTGGTGAAAATTGCAGTTTGTAAGGTATTTTTAAACTATTCAAAGGACCATCAGATAAAACTCTCACAAGTGGAAAAGAATTAGATTGGACTAGGATTTAGCCAGGGCTGGGGTTTAGCTCACTTGGTAGAAGGCTGCTCTGCGCTCCTTGAGGCTCTGGGTTCAATCCCCAGCACTGCAGAAGCAGAACCTGGCATCCCACTTTCAAAACAGTCCCGAAACAATATGCTATTGAAATCTCTGTGAACAGTGGAGAAGCACTGACATAGTGCTGGACATGGCAGAATGTCAGAGAGTGCTTTATTCTGTTGTACATAGGGTCACTATGCATTGGACCTTCTCAAAGTCATCTAACAACATAAGGTAGCTATGAGTCACACCTGAACCAACTTAACAACAACAACAGATCTTAGCCAGGTGGGAGGTTTTAGCTCAGTTGGTGGAGTGCTGCTCTATGCTCTCTGAGACCCTGGGTTCCATCCCCAGTACCTCAAGAAATGGGAGAAGGACTTAGCAATTCACTCCTGAAGCAATCCTGAACAACCATTGAAAAGCACTGAAATAGTGTTACGCATGAGTCAGTGCTGGGGAGTGTTTGCTTTTTTTGTACATAGGGTCACTATGAGTCGGATATGACTCAAGGCACCTAACAAAAACAAACAACAATGACTTACCCAAAACGGTTTTGAAAATAAGGCCAAAATAATACTTTCACTTCAAGAAAAGAAAGTATAAACGCAAACCTTGCATCACACTTCCCCCTCCCTTTTAATTTGCTATGAAGCAAGTTGTCCTTCAAGTATTAAGGCTGTTGAAAATATATTTGGACACTTGAAAATTCAGAGAACTATGAAGCCATGTGCCCTTTCTGATAAATATACTAAAATATGAACTTTATCCACCAAAAGATGCCGGTAGAAATTGAGTAAAAGATAATGATGAGCATTAATGTGTTAATATACTAATTAGTATTCATGTTTAGTTTTAGATATTGCACTTATAAGACTAAAACTAAGATAGTCTTGGTGTGGAAGAATGATTTGCTCAGCAATTTGTGTTGTATATTCAAACAAAGAAGCAATTAGGCTACTGAAAAATGGAAGGAGATAAATGAAGAATAATGGAAAAGTAGAATAAGCTAACGAATTATTTTACAAGAAACAAGTGTGAATTAAAGTATTTTATTGATAAATGATAAACCAAATAAAAATACCTTGAACATGAAAATTGAGGAAAGGGGATATTTAAATACAGTATAAATAAAAATCATTCAATAAAATGAAAAAATAAAGCCTCCTAAAATACTCTAATGCCTGTAGCGGTAGCCCTTGGCATCTGATCCCGTCAGATCTCAGAAGTAAGCAGAGTCAGGCCTGGTTAGTACCTGGATGGGAGACCACCTGGGAACACCAGAAGCTGTAGGCTTGGGAGAAGGACCTGGCAACACTCTCCCAAAAATCAATCTGCCATTGAAAACCCTATGAACAGAAGAGAAGCACTGACAATAGTGTTTCCCCTGTTGTACAGAGGGTCACTATGAGCCGGATACCGACTCGACGGCACCTAACAACAATAACAACAACAAAATACTCTAATAAATTAAAAACCTAAAAAGCTAAGAAAATCTATCATCTAAATGAGGTAATTTAAAATATATGTGTAGGTTCTTATTATAAAATAAAATCATATGGCAAAGTCAAAATCAAGCACATTAATCTTTATCAATAAATGTAAATGGTTTAACTCATCTATTTAAAAATATTTCAAACAAATTCACAAAGATACAACTATATTATAAGAGGCAAACTTAAAATGAATACTAGAAGTTAAGAAGCTTAAAGAAAAAATGTTAAGGTAATATCTGCCAATGGGAGAAGGACCTGGCAATTCACTCCCAAGGCAATCCCGCAACAGTCAGCCATTGAAAACCCTATGAGGGTCGCTATGAGTCAGATACTGACTTGATGGCACCTAACAACAACAACAACAACAGTATCTGCCAGGCAAAAGGACACAGTAAAAATCAGAAGTAGTGACAATGATAACAAAAGTAAACTACAAACCTAAATTTATATATGTGAAGAGGAACATATTTTAATGCTAAATGCCATTTGACAATTAGTTGTTACAAATATCTGTGCAAAAAAATAACAATAATCTGTGTTAAATAAAACTTCAATAGATGAAAGGAATAGTAAAACAATTAACAGGAGACTTGAACTGAAGTCAGTACATTACATAGGAGGTAAATAATAATTAAACAAGAATATCAAAATATATGCAACAATATGGATAATTTTTGTCTCTGATCAAAACTTAATAAAATAACAGTGGAAATAATTGGGGGTTGAAAACCCTACAAGTCAAATAAGTTTCTGATTTTCTGCCATATGACATGGTATCAGAAACTCTTTATAATTACTACTTTGAATGGAATGTACCCTGGGTCAAATTCTGCCTTAAATTTTTGATCAAGTGCTGGGTTAACAGAAAGCCACAATTTTACTTTTTTCCACAGCTCTGTTGGTCCAAATCCAGACAATTATTTTCCAATTGGTTCCTTATTTTCCTAACATAATCCCAATCATCATTTTTCCAACTCTACAATATAATCAAACTCCTAATGCTCAAATTTCATAATGGGTGAAATCTCAGAAGATGTAATTTGTAAAGGAAAGCTCTTCAGTTTACTTCACTGTCTTTAGGCAAATGCAGGAATGGGAGATTTTTCCTGGAGTCTAAGAGGATAATCTACAGCAATCTTCCAACTTCCTTCCAACTAAAGACCTTGACAGAACAGTATATAGCACACTGAAGAGCCAAATTTCACACATGAAATGAATGGAAATCACATTGATTTATTGACTCTTCATCATGCATAAAAGTATATTTAACCATCAGCTACATACCTGACTGCTAGTAGCTCTGAAGATATAATATACAAGGTACAGTCTTTGCCTTCAAATACCTTATTGTCTACAGAGAGAAACAAGTATGCATACAAAACATTTCATTAGAATATAATGGACATTATTGTAGACATTATGGCAAGTTCATAAGAACTGTGCTTGAGACAGTGAAGTAGTGGATAAGGAGATTGGTGCTTCAACAAAGGAGGTGAAAATTTGGGTGCAACTGTGACATATTAAAAGACAGTGTACTCAAGTCTATAAATGAGAAAGAGTATTTACATCTGTTAGGTATTTCTGCAAAATTGTTTTATAATATACAAACACAAGATCTCAATGATGTACAAAAATAAGCACTTATTACTTCATGTATATGTAGCTTGGCTGGGCCAACTTTAGTGTTTTCTGCAGGAATGGCCTGTACATCTTCAGGTTGGTTGTAGGGTATTCTCATGCTGGCTAAGCCTGGATGAGTGGTCATGCTTCCAACTGCAGACCCACCTGGGTTCATCTGCCTTGGTTTTGTTTAAACCTGTTCCACCTATTCATTCTGGAAATGATGCTAAGGGAAATCAGCCACAACTGCTGTTGATGAAGAGCAAGCACTTCTGTTAAGAGGAGCAGAAGTAAGTGAGCAGAAAGTCATGGCGTCTCTTCTATCCTCCACCCAGCAATGGCACAGTGCCTCTTCCTGTGACATTTTCATTGCTCATAGTAAGTCATATGCATGATACAATATGATTAGGATGATAAAGTACATTTTCCCACTCTGTTAGATGATGTTAAAAAGTCCATGGTAAATAAAGAGTACAGATACCTAGTAAAGGGAAGAAATAATGAATTAAGAACTAATGATTCAACCTCCAAGTGCATTGTCGCCAAAGTAATAGCACAAGATTTATAATTATTAAAAATATATAGACATGTTGTTGCTGTTGGGTGCCTTTGAATCGGGTCTGACTCATAGCAAGGATTTTCAAGGGCTAATTGCTTCCGGATTGCTTCAGGAATGGACTGCTGCATCCTTCTCCAGTTTTTGCAGTGCTGAGAATCAAATTCAGGTCCTCAAGAGTACTAAGCAGCACTCTACCAACTGAGCTAAATCCCATCCTGCATTTTAAATATATTATGTGACAATACAATAACATTTTTCATATAAAAATTTATATACTACTAGAAGAGTTACTTTTTGAGTTGGGGCAGAGGACACCAGTAAAATATAAGGATAGAATCTGAGCATTTTTTCCCTTGAGATAACATTTGAGTTAATGTTCATTTAATAATGAAATGTTTTCTTTTTACTTGTTTGTTATCTTTTACTTCCAATTGTAAATATATCTTATCAATTTAGCAGGCAGTAAACAGAGTCTACATTTCAAGTTTTCAGTTGATGGTTAGCCCTTGCACACCCTCATTAGCATTGAAATGATTATTAATTAAAAACCTGAACATTGATTTGTACTTTATGAGATTCCATAGGAAGGACATGAACATAAATTGGAAATGAAATAAAACAAAATATTTATACTTTAGAAAACTAACAATTTCCAGACAGGAAACACCGCACACTGTTTTGTAATATGAAAAATCCTGACATCTTTACCTTTCATCAGTTGATAAAAAATGATGCAAGATGAATGTTGAACTATTTAAAATCAGTAGAAATATCTTGTTTCATTCATTTTCCAATTTGCACCAATATCTTTTCCTCTGTGTTTCACAAAATGCAAATCCAAATGTACCAGCCATGGAGAAAATTTTATTAACAGTAATGTTAACATGAAAGAAAAAAAAACAGTAACAATTTGGGTCTACGGTTTGTGAACAAAACACGATCCTACAAGAGATTTGTTTTAATTATTTTTACATCAAAATATTTGTTTTCACCTGGAATTAATATTCAAAATAGGCTCGTACATGACTGTGGTTGCAAGGGGTCTTTATTCAGAATAAAACCTTTACAATTATAAACCTTGAAGCACATTTTATTTGGAAATGGTTAGCACATTTTAGTAACATAATTAATGCACTTAAGAAAAGTTACCTAGAAAACAGTTCGCTGCAATATGTAGGAGCTTGGAGTATAATCTCCATAGTCTTCAAAACCAGCGGTAGCAAGGTAATCTTTCTCATACCTGGACCCTCTCGTAGTGTCCCTTTGTCTCATTTCTTCTAGTTTCCTTTTCTGCATTTAAGAGTTTATCTGATTACATTGGTCCACACGGATAATTCAAAACATCAGCTTTAGCAACCATAATTCCACCTACAATTAGTAATCTTATTTTCTATCAGAAAATTCCTTCACAGAAATAGCTAGATTAATGCATAATGTATTTTTAGGAAGAAGAAATGAATATTTACTATACTATCCCACAGGGTTCTTTTAGGGATTAAATGAGAAAACATATATAAAGCACTTAATATTGTAGCTGATATAAAAGAAAACCTCCATAAGTCATAGCTGATATCATTCTGATCAATCCATAGAAAGTCTGATTTGGGGGTACCCCATTATAAA
Source organism: Pedetes capensis (assembly GCA_007922755.1). NCBI lineage: Eukaryota > Metazoa > Chordata > Mammalia > Rodentia > Pedetidae > Pedetes > Pedetes capensis. The sequence goes on along the minus strand of VMDO01008050.1, from coordinate 23,199 downwards.
GACTGGAAGAAGGAAATGTAGATTATTTTGAAAGCAAAGATGTAAATCAAAACCGTTGATCTTGATTAGAGTTGTCAAAGTGTATTGAAAATTTGAGTGTAGTTCTTATTTTAGACATCTAAGTTCACATACATTTTTAAAAGTTTCAATAAAGATGTCTCAAAATTTAATCTCACCTATTTATTGGCCATGTGACACTGGGTCATTTACCTAAGTCATCTCAGCCCTCAAGGGTCTTCAGCTATGAGATGAGCATAACAATACCCACCATATTTTTAAAAAGGACACAGAAAGTATTATGATACATTCTAAATAAGTGCTCTATAAAAATTTCTGTCTCCTTGCCCTCATTTCAAACACAGGTTTTAGAATCAAGACAATGAAAATATTACTTTCTGCTCAGTTAATTAGGGGCTTTCATATTCTTAGTCTGCAAAATGGTAACGCTTATTCTTACTTCCCAGGGGTTTTGGTGAATTAAATTAGAATGCCCATGAGCTTGCACTTTCTGACATTCTCCTTCAAAAGAGCAAAGAATTCTAAAGCATTTCAAAATCTTGTGATTGACGTATTTCCATATCGCAGGTCACTCATTAAATGATATTATTGTTCTAACTACTGCAGAAAGAGTGGCTGTAAAATATGATTCTGTTTGGGAAATGTGCAGCTAGCTAAGTACAACCCCAGTGCCTGAGTCATTACTACTGAGACTTCATCGTCACTGGTTTTGTGAGAATGCAATAACCCTGGCTTATTCCTGGCAGCAACTGAAAATGCTGTACTTTGTCCAACTGCTTATTAATATGTGTTATCTACATTTTAAAATGAGTGTTCTATATCTATTTACTCTGATCACTAACAATGTGTTAGGCAAGGTCATGGACGATTGGCAGGGATTTAATATAGTGTGATATTTGACAATGATAATAAAATGTATACTGTATCAGGACTTTGTTAAACATGAATAGTTTTTAATCTATAATGTTTCATTCAAAAATATTATAATGCTGAACATTAAAATCAGCACATTGAAAGAAAAAAACCTTGTTTATCTGTTTATATTGGTGGAATCATATTAAAATTTTGGTGATATATTTATAATATTTCAGTATACCTATCCACCTCTGTGTGTCTGTATTGGTGGTTTATGTGCATGTAAAGTGAGTTATATATAAATTAGTAGTAAAGATCTACATTTATTTATTTATTTATTTATTTATTTATTTATTTATTTATTTTTGTGGTACTGAGAGTTGAACCCAGGGCCTCGCGCTTACATGCTTTGCAAGTGCTGGACCACTGAGCTTTAACCCCTGCCCATTTTTTTTTTTTTTTTACTTTTATGAGACAGGGTCTTGGTAAATTATGCAGACTGCCTCTGGTCTCGAATTTATGATCCTCTGTCTCCTGAGTCACTGGGAGTACAGGCCTGAGACACCATGCCTGGCTTAAGATATATACTTTTCATAGAGAGAGAATTATATACACATATCAGCATATCTAGCAATGCTATATAAATAACATAACATATTGATTATATATTTGTTGTTGCTGATGTTAGATGGCATCTAGTTGGGTCTGACTCATAATGATTTTCATAGGGTTTTCATTGGCTGATGATTTTAGAATTGCTTCAGGAGGATTGTCATATCCTCCTGTTTTTGTGGTGCTAGGGATAGAACACATGTCCTCAGCAAGTGCAGAGCAATGCTCTACCAACTGAGCAAAACCCCAGCCCCAAATTATGGGAGCACCATGTGCAATAAACATGTATAATTATTTATGGTATATAATATACTTTATATACACATATATGAAATACATGTGAGTGGATAAATAACTGCTATTTTTATTATGATTACCAAGCTCCATGGGTTATTATGACAAATATTGGTGAGCACTGTAAAATAATGACTTTTTTACACACTATTCTTAAGACCACAATCTCCTGAAGGACAATATGCTGTCTTTTGATGACAGAAGACAAAAAAACCATTGAAATACATATACATTTCTAACACATGCTGGACAGTACATTGTTTGCTTTTGCATGGAATTGTATATCTCTTCTCAATCCAGCCGAAACTATGAGGCAAATATCATCATAGTTTTATGATTATACTAATAATTACCATACTAAGTTTATATACTCAAAGTTTATGAACAATTCTATGGTTCTGATATGCACTGATTTTGTTGTAGTAACTCCTATAAAGCCTGCAGCTATACCAATGTGACATCCCATCCCCTCAGATCTCAGGGCTAAGCAGGGTTGGGCCTGGTTGGTACTTAGATGGGAAACTGCCTGGTAACACCAGGTACTGTAGGCTTCAAAGATGGACAAGGCAACCCTCTCCCCCACCCCTCTGACAGCAAAACATCCACCACTGAAAACCCTATGAATAGTATAGAAGCACTGACAATAGTGTTTTGACTGTTGTATGTAGGGTCGCTATGATTCCAACATCAACTCAACAGCACCTAACAACAACTCCTATAAAGAAAAGCCAAGAAATTTTTTTCTATTGTGAATTAGAACATTGTCATCCAATATTCTTTTCAAAGTTTTACTTCGGTAAACACCATGTTGGGTAATATTGATTCACTTTTAGATACCAAGGAGTGTTTTCTAAGCATTTGATTTTTAGAAAAAGTTAGTTACCATTCTCCTTTTGCTAGGAAATGTTGTCAAGGTAATTGGCCTTTATTGTTCATGGAGATACCTGTGGGTAATGGTTAGGACAATATACTTTACAGAGATTAGCAGACAATAAACTGGCTTCTGTCTGGGCCTTCCAACCAAGGGTATCCCCTGTTTAATATAACAACCTGCTGTGTAGAAACTGTATCTGGAAGTATTTTCACTTAAATGTGGCATCCAAGAAATGTCTTTGTGAGATGTAACACCATTGGGTATTCCTAAAATACCACAGCATGAAATCCTTTCTCACAAGGGATGGGAGTGTTGTCAATAAAGGAGAACATCATAATGGGGGAGAAAATATATTTTAGAGAAATTTATGCAAGCATTCAAAATGCATTGTGTCTTAGACTGGTGCCAAAACAGAGTTACAGAAATGAACAAAAGATTCTTCTTTCCTTCAAGGAACCTGTAGTCTTATAAAAGAAATAATATTCAAACAAGTCATTAGTTTATAAAATTTACAAATATCTATCTCAGAGGACGATTGAATTGGTAATTATGCTGGAACAAACAATTTGTTCATAAAGCATGTTATCTGTGCTACATACTGAACTGAATGTTTTTAAACATAATCTTATCATATACTCAGTAATCTAATGTAGCAGGTATACTAAGATCATCCTTTTCCTGAGGTCAACTGAAGTTGGAGAGGTTGGCTAATGATATGGATAATTGGCAGTACAGTCAGAAATGGAGCTTGTTCAATTACAGAGTCAAAGTGTACCATCAATTTGCCATATTTCCCAAAGAAGGATGAAATTATCTGTTGTTTTGGGGTATAGTTTCAGAGGATGCAATCAAAGATTCACAAAAAAAACAGATATTAAACAAGTTCATTATTTAAAATTGAGTACATTTTCTAAGCATGGTAAACGTGGAATTTCAGTAGGGTGATAAAATACATGCTCAGATAAAGAAATTTGGAAAATCATTGCTTAAAGATATAAAGGCAACTCAACACTCCTGTGAATAGATTGCAAAAGGAGCAACTAACCAGATAGGATTCTGGAAAGATAGTCAGTGATATAGCTAAGGTTTTTAGATGATAAATTACTAGGTACTGTGTTCATCTGTTCTCATCACTATAGCAGAAAAGAAAAAAAGAAAAAAAAGCTTTCAGGGAAATAGAGTTATCAGGAGCTCACAGTTAGAGAGTAAGTCCATAATGGTGGCAGGGCCGGTGTTAGACATTTATTCTTCTTTTAGGTCCTGACTTGACCTTATTGGTGAGTCCCCTGCCTTTTTCACTATGACTTCCTTTATGGAAGAAATTCACTTCTAGTCCATGGTACCCTCCTGTTAGCTACTCTGGTGCTATTGGAAGGTCCTGTTTATGTTAAGTCACCTAGTAAATTTTCACTGTTACTAGAATCTTCATAGAAAACAATTTTCTGTATCTTTATTAGATGTTACTCTCCACCCTGACAGGCATTATGTTTCTTGGTTGGCATATTAGCTACTTGAAATATATTTTGCTTTCTTTCATCCAAGAAACTTGGTTGAGGAGTTTTCAAAGTAGAAAACAGGAGATTCCTTTGGCTTTGAGGAGGGAAGTAAAGAATATGATTTATGGAGAATCTATTCTGAGCCAGGTACTGTCTTTGTATACCATAAATTATTCTTCTAATTAACAATATGAGGTTGATGTTATTGTCCACATTTTATGAATAAGATTATCATATTCAGGGAGGTTAACTAACTCCTCAGCATGCCACAACTAAGTAAGATTTCATTCGGTTTTGTAAGGTAACAAAAATCCTCTCTGCCTGCAGTTGCTTCTTCCTGGGAAGATGCTGAAAAGTCAATGTGAGTTTTTATTCCTTTCTTTCAGGTACTCCACAGGACTGTATTAGTGTTAGATCTCCACAAGCTGAAGGACTGTCAGATGACACAGTCAGTTAAGGGCAAAGATTCAGTGCCCTGAATTGTATGACTAAGGTTATCCAAAGTGATTATTTTCTCTTGCTGTGGAAAATGAGATGGATCCATTGACATTGTCTATTTTCATGGCTCTCCAATAAAGGTCTACATATTTCAAGGAGAGATTTAAAGATGCTTGCAATATTTCCTTCTGTGTGTCTAAGGAAGAATGAACCTTCCATTATGTATTGACTACCTTCTCCTTTTTGATGGTAAAGAATCTAGATAGGGATGTATACATGAAGGCAAGAAAGTTGAAATAAACATAGGCACTACAGTAACCTACATAAAAATGATGAGCCAGAAGTGAAAGGAAGAGATTGAGGAACTTTGAGTTGGATTTAATAAAATTTTAGATGTTTGGAGTAAGGGAAAAAAGGGTTTCAGGATTGGTGAAATACCGTGGGAAAATGAAGAAAAAATTCTCAGTAAGTGTTTAGAATCAGAGATTATTGTGTGCTATTTAATTTTCTTTTAATTATTTTTAAGACAGACTAATTTCTTTGACATCTAATGGAACAGTGTCCACCTATTAAGGGTTTTTATTGATGGTATGGCTGGGATTTAGCTCAGTTGGTAGAGCGCTGCGCTGCAGTCTCTGAGGTCCCGAGTTCAATTCCCAGCACTGCAAAAATGGGAGAAGGGTCTGGCAATCCACTCCCAAGGCAATCCTGAAACAGTCAGCTATTGAAAACCCTATGAGGGTCGCTATGAGTCGGATACCGACTCAACAGCACCTAACAACAACAACAAATTGATGGTATACATAAATTGAATAGAAAACTCAATAAATCCTTCAACCTAAAGGCAAAATCTTGAATTTTATGTTAAGATATGTCATATTTTGTTTGTCGAGAGAGAAGAAAACTTAACCTCAGGGCCATAACTTGTAAATGAAAAAAAAAAATTAGAATTTTCATATCTTCTTCCTGTATTCCAGAGACTATCTAAGTAAGAACATCAGGGACAAGAGTCATGGTGATCATCATCAGTTCTGCAAAGTGATGCAGGAACTTGCTGACCTTGTAAATAACATCCTTCTAAGAATTCATCCAAAATTCAAAAATTCAAATCAGAAATATTAGATTTATAAATCCTAGCAGCTAAAGCACACTACATTGGTTATAGTTTTCATTTCAAATGTAATCTTTAGTATCATAATACCATCTTTCCTTATAATTTCCTTAATTTTGTCCCTTTGCCTCACATGAAGCATGATACTGACTGGCTTAGGTTCAGTGAATATCCAACAAAGCCTACACATGTGTTGTTTTTGATATGTACTTTTGTGAATTCTACCACATTTTTAATTTAATTACCCTTTTATAACACTCTATTTACCCCTGCTCTAGGTACTTCTCCCCATTGTCTACTGCTTTAATAAAGCAATGCAAGGAAATTCAATAAAAAATAAAGTAGTTGCACAAACTGGCACATCATTGCAAAAATGATGCCAACAGAGAGATATAATGTGAGAAAATGAAATGCCAGCTAATCAGCTAATAAGCGAAAGCCAAATGGCACTAGAAAAGGAGTCCAAAGTGCCAAAATACAAGATCATAAAAATGTTTTGAAAGTAAATCTATGAATATTAAAGATTAGACTATACTTAGTTATGGATGGAGAGAAAGTAATCAGGGGAAGAGACAAGAATTTTTAAGACAAGCCTTCCAGGAAGAAAAGCAAGTGAAGTCAGGGAAAAACATTCCAGAACAAAGAGATTCTACAAAACAATTGCAAGGTTTTAGAAAGCTGAAGAAAGAGAAATTTCATTGTGAGGGAAATTATTAAGAGGGAAAGGCAGGGGAAAGTTTTCATGTATATTTCAATAACTTTTGATATGAAGCTAGATAAAATTTCATTTAATAAAAGTGAAGATATCTTTGGGAATAATAGAAACTGAGGCATGGCTTGTAGAAGATCAAGGCAGAAAGGTAGCTTGGGGCCAGACATGAAAAATTACTGTGTTCCTTAGGACAGTCTTGCTTCCTTTTTCATTTAATTCTGTATAATCCATAAGTTTCTTAAAGTGGAAACTTTGAATTACTTTTCAGTACATGAATACTCTGGTATCATTGGAATCAAAAAGCAATATGAGTTGATTCTAAGGTAAAACTAGGAAAAGAAAATATCCTTTATTCAAGCAGATTTCAGATAGTAGCCTCAAATAGTTACATAATACCTAAAGGCGCTCACCTTCAAATTCCAAATTCTTTCCCTCACACTCACCCAAGCAACTCTGGCTAAAGTTTTAATGACTGGTTCAGCTATCACGGAGACTCATTTTGTGCCATTCCTAAGGTAATAATATTTCATGTCTCGTGTTGCCTAGAAGAAAAAGCGTGATATAGTCCATTCCAACTATTAAAATCACAAAAGCATTGGGATTTTATTGTTACAGAGGGAATTAAAAAGAAAAAGAAGAAAATACAAAAATGAAAGTTCTTTTACATGTTCAATTTTAAAACAACTGAACTTGGGCACAGCAGGAAATGTAATAAAAATATATAAACTGATCTCAGTCTTGATAGATTAAATTTTCAATAATCTGTCAATTACATGTGTTTAGATTGTTGTTGCTATTATTGTTGTTGTTAGGTGCTATTAAATCGGGTCCAACTCATAGCGACCTTCATAGGGTTTTCAGTGGCTGATTGTTTCAGGATTGTTTTGGGAGTGTATTGCTATGTTCTTTTCCTACTTTTGCAATGCTGCGAATCAACCCCTGGCCCTCAGAGAATTGCAGCACAGCACTCTACCAACTGAACCAAACTCCAGCCCTGATTTAGATTATTGTCAATAAATTCTTTTTTGTGTATTTCCACATTAACAGTTGGATGTCTCTTTGTGTGAATTTTCTTTTTAAATTTGGGGTGGTATAACTAAAGGAAAAAGGACAAAAAAGAAAATCAATAAAATTCATTTTTAGTTTTGAACTATCCAAACTAATTGTGGGATTTTAGATCAGATATCCACTTCCCTGAGTATCAATTTTCTCATGTATAAGAAAAAGAGTTAAACAAAGTAATCTCATATAAGTTTATTCTGGGGAAGTTACTTTCTCTACACTTATTTAATTGAATATTGCAATTCTCATAGGTACAGCTAAGCAGTATACTGAGGAATCTTCAGGAACCTCTGCAAAACAAGAGGTTAAATTATTCTGCACTTATTATTGAAGTTTCCATACCAGTACACTGTTCAGATACCATAAGTTCATTACTGAATATCTTCTCCTCACTTGTTGGTGCATCCTGTCCCGGCCTTGCTCTCCATCACACAGTTATGGTACCCTCCTCATTCTTTTTCCCTATCTCAACCAAGATCTGAAGGCTTCTGTTCACTTATCTTGAGTCAACATTGCACATGGATATCTGTTAACTATATTCATTTCCATCATCAATAGTTCCCCTTGATTCCTTTCTGTGCAAGAACAGAACTCTCTTCTCCCATGATTAAACCTTTTTTAAAAATGTTCAATTTATTTTAATCTTTTACATTTTAATGACACCAAATAATTACATACATTTATGGAGTAAATTGTGGTAATTTGGTACGTGTATACAATGTTGAATGATCAAGTCTGAGTAATTAACCTTTCCATCTTCTTAAGAATTTATTATTTCTTTGTATTGGGAACATTCAAATTGCTCTATTCTAATTCTTCATAAATTTTGTAAAAATTATTGCAGACTGTAGTCATCCTGCTGGGCAATAGTTGACTAGTACTCTTTCTAACTCCTTATATTCTGGTACTTGTTTTTCAACTTCTCTCTATCCTCACTTCTCTTACCCGTGTTTGCCTCTAATAACATGTAGCCTACTCTCTGCTTCTATGATATTAATTTTGCATCTTCCACATATGGGGATGATATTTGCCATTCTGTGTTTAGCTTATTTCACTTAACATAATGTCCTTTAGTTTTGGAATTGGCCTTTTGAGCAAGCCTTCTTGTAGCTCTCACAAGTTGGATGTACAAGGTTGACTGAAACTTGCAATCTATCTTGCAATCTTTGCTGGAGGGAAACGTTGTTAGGTGCTGTGGAGTGGTGTCTGACTCACAGGGACCCTCACAGGGTTTTCAACGGTTGTTTAAGGATTGCCTCAGGAGTGGATTGCCACATCTTTCTCCCATTTTTGCAGTGCTGGGAATCAAACTCAGGATCTCAGAGACTGCAGCACAGTGCTCTACCAACTGAGCTAAATCCCAGACCGGGAGGGAAATGGGCACTCATCAAAATGGTTAACAGTAGTGGAGGAGAGTGGGGAGTGAGAAGGATTCTACCTTCATCCATAGTTCAGAGATTTTAGGAGTTATTTTTTCTGTTTAACCAGGTATTGCTGAGTATAAGGCACACAGGTAAATCACATAGCTATTTAAAGTCTGAAACAGTATGCTGGTAACTACAACAGCCATTGCTTTTGCATTCTTACAAACTTGCATTCACTGATAAGCTCACTAATATTTGATCTGAATAGCTCAAAATTTGTAATTTTTAGTTATTATAGCAACTATTGTAGAACATATTGAAATGGAAAGATTAACCCAATGTTCATCAGATCCCAGAAAATATTTAGAACATTATCTTCCTCTAAAATGTTGTAATAGACTGTGATCTTTGGAACTGAAGGCCAAGGCCTCTAAAACTGATCATAACTGATCATGATCTCATTTGCTCTTCTGGAAATTTAATATATGTCTAAGATTCAAGCTCCTTCTTTTCACCATAATTTCTTGGAAACTATTAAACTGAGAAAGATTACAATTTTTTTTGTGTGTAGTAATTGTCCCCTCCATTCTGCTCCAAAATGGTCAGCAGTATACAAGATCTACTGTGGGCATGAACCTAAGATGTTCTAAGGATCATTTGATCTTCTTTGCATGCCTTCTATTTGTATTAATCATAGAGGAATGGATCAAGGAGGCTAATCAGAAGACAAGGCTAAGAAAATACATGAATTTCCCTTAATAAATTTTCTTTCTTTCTTTCTTTCTTTCTTTCTTTCTTTCTTTCTTTCTTTCTTTCTTTCTTTTCTTTCCGGTACTGGGGGTTGAACACAGGGCCTTGTACTTGCATGCTTTGCAAGTGCTGGACCACTGAGCTGCCCATGTTTTGGGACTTTTTGAGACAGGGTCTCGCTAAGTTACGTAGACTGCCTCTGGTCTCAAACTTGCCATCCGCCTGCCTCCGCCTCCCAAGCTGCTGGGATTACAGGTGTGTGCCACTGTACCCAGCCCAATAAACTTACTTTTTGACAAAATGGGATCTATTCCAAGAATAAAATATGGTCCTGAGGAAACATGTTAACATATTTCATCCTTTTTAATGAAAACTGAATAATATTGATAAAAGAAATCAAAGAAGTTCTAAATAAGTGAAGAGACATACTGTGTTTATCAATTGAAAGAAGCAACAATAAATCTGTCAATGCTCTCCAAATAGAGATACAGATTTAGCAAAATTCATATAACAATTTCAGTACTATTTGTACATATAGATAAGATTATTCTGAAATGTATATGGAAGACAAAGCAGTTAGAATACCTAAAATAATTTTGAAAAGTAAGAATAAAATGGAATAAAATCAGTCCACCCAATGTCAAGAATTACTGCATATTCACATCAGTCAAGAACAGGGAACTAATGGAAAGATACATACATGGATCTTTGAAATAAAACTGAGGACCCACAAATAGACAAATATTCTCTTAATAATTTTAAATGAAGAAAACAATCCTAACTCAATCAAGTGATAATGATAACTTGAAAAAGCAAATTCAAGAATGAAGCAGCCATGTTATTCCTGTTCTGGCAATGAATGCCAGAATCACTAAAATCGAAAAAGAGCTGTGCAGGGCACTATTGCAGGTAGGCTGGAGAGGACTGACTCCTCTGCCCTTTTGATTAATCCTTTTTTATCCTTAAGCTAATTGGAAAAGCTACTGTTGTTGTCCAGGCTACTGGCAATCACTTACAATGAAAAAGTACAACTTAGAACCAATTTAACAAGCTAAACATTGCAGGTATAATAATGAACAACAACCTGCCATTTCTGTGAAAAGCCTTCGTGTTTATGTGTACACGATAATGGAACAGCGATCACCCAAGCAATTTCAAAAGGCAAAGATACAAGAATTTAAGGTTTAGAATAAAATTTAGAACTCTGAGCTGGCATAGAAGAAGCAATAAAACCCAGTCCTTGATGTACATCAACAAGAGCAGAAGGTGTATGTGTGCTAAGTCCCACTGGCTAGGGCTACACACAATATCTGAGACAAAGTCACCTTGGGGAAGTCATTAACCTCTCCAACCTTTCCTCAGTTCAATGGAAATGACAAAAGTAGCCATGAGATAGCATAGCAATTAACAACAAAACAAAGAGCACTAAATGAAAGAGCTTGAGTGATAATACCACTTGTTCTTAGGTGCCATGACTCAGTTCTGACTCAGTAATCTCACATATAACCCAGAGAAACACTCGCTGACACTGTGACATGCCAGGCAATGTTGTGGGAGCTTCCTCTTTTTTATAGGGTTCTCAATAGCAGATTGTTTTGGAAGTAGATTACCAGGTCCTTCTCTCTAGCCAGCAGTACCTGGTGTTCCTAGGAGGACTCCCATCCAAGGACTAACCAGAATGACTCTGCTTAGCTTCCAAAATCCGAAAGCATCATATGCCAAGATGCTATTCTTATCGATTATTTGTTTTATAGAAGTTCTGTAGATGTACATATTAAAGTGCAATTTTTGAAATTTCACAATCCTATTACAAAGGTAAGAGACCTTTTTTGGCAATTGAATTCATAAGAACATGCAAAGAAAAAGCCCAAGCTCACATTTTATTCATTCGCTTTTGAATTGTTTAACTGATTTGCTTGATGTCAAATTTCCTGAATTTTAAGTTATTAATTTATAAAAAGAAAGAATTGATGTATCCTCAGAGATGAGTCATTAAGATGAGCAGACACAAAGTATATTAAATAATTGACAGTTTTAAATACTACATAAACATGTATATTATCATTTATAGTTTTGGTTCCCTATGGTAGTAGAGATACAGTTGAAAGGATTTCCATTGGAAAAGCTATTTCTCTTCTGCATTTGTTTGCACAACAAAACTTCTCAGCAATTCTTTATTTCATGAGAGACAAACTGTATTAGTAAAGGTTAGAGCACAAATTACTTGTATTCCTTAAGCAACTGTTTGCCAATTGGCCCAAGAAAACCTGTCCAAGACTTTGAGCTAAGAAATCAAAACAAACAGACATATTCTAAAATATATAATTGTTTTTGTGAAGGTGATCTGATTTGCAGGCCTCCTAATATGATCATGAAATAATTACTTAAATTACACATAGACATTTTGTCCACCTACCATAATTCTTCGGAATGTGATGTGATTGAAATCAAGGTTTCCATTTGTTACAGTTCACTGCTGTGAGCATTCTTGCAGACCCTACCAAACAAAATGAAATGAATAGAAGTTACATATTCAAGGTTCCTATCTTTTATTCCTTAAAACTCATCAGTATGTAAACCCCTGGGGAGTGAGCTTTCTCAGGCCTTCACTCATGTGAAGATCGCAGTGCTATGAGTTATGTAAAAAATTCTTGCCATCACGCTCCATCTCCCCTAACAAAGAAGACAATATGAAAAATTCTTAGGATATAAATGGGGGGAAAAACAAGAGCAAAAGTGAGGACAGAAGGCTAAATTTATATACATTTATATCACATATTCAAATGTATCATAGTATTAATATAATTTAACAAGCATAAAATGTTAGAAATATCTTAATGTGTAAACAAAATACTATATTTTGGAATACATATTATCCTGGACTAAAATTGACTTGACAAAAGAGAATTTCAAAAATATGTTCTATAATATTTTAGTCTGCAATAACTTGCTAGTATGTGTATATTGAATCAACCCATCTTCTGGGAATTTACTAAAATCATCCAAGTCCATGTCTTGAATAATGTATCAGTTCCTCTAGCAAGTCCCACCTCACCCAAATGCTCTTCATATCTACTCCCATTTCCAGCCCAGTTTGTTCTTGCAGTGTCCATAACCTGTAATGAGGGCGCATCCTAAGTTACTAACATATTCATACAAGATGTGAATAGTTTATTATTGTTGTTCGATGCCCTCTAGTCATGTCTGATTCATAGTGACCTTCATAGGGTTTTCAGTGGCTGATTGTTTCAGGATTGCTTCAGGAGCGAATTGCCACTTCCTTCTCCTGCTCAACAAAATGTGTTGAATAAGTGAATGACTAAACAAGTTAATTAATGGATGATGGATATAAATCATAAGTGGATAGATAGATAGATCCCCTAAGTGTTTGTGGGCTTGTTGTGATGTAAAAGCTTGCATGTTGCTGTGATGCTGAAAGCTATCCCACCAGTATTTTAAATCTCAGCAAGGCCACCCATGCTGGACAGGTTTCAGCTGAGCCCCCAGACTAAGACAAACTAGGGAGAAGGACCCAGCAGCCCACTCTTGAAACAACTATCCATTGAAAACCTTATGAATAGCAGAGAAGCACTGTCAAAGATACTGCCGGAAAATGAACACCCCATGCCCAAGCTAGAAAGCATTCTAGAAATGACTGGGGAAAAGTTGGAATGACAGGAATGGAGTAAAGCCCCAGGGACCTCCATTTGCTCATGTGGCATGACTCAAAATGAGAAGAAACATAGTGGCTGTAATAATGGGCTCAAAGATAAAAAGATTGTGTGCATGGCACAGTGATGGAGAGTGCTCCATTCTGTTGTACATAGGGTCACTATGAGTTGGACTTGACGTCGCCCAACAACAGCTAGATGAATGAACAGACATGTGCATGGATGAATAAGTAAATGCTTGCCTTTGTTTTGGTCAAATTAAAATTTTCTTGTCATAAAAATTTTAAAAAGTAATGTAAATAAATAAATAAATAAATAAATAAATAAATAAATAATATCCTGCATACTAAATTTATTAAATACTCTTAATTTCTCACCTTGTTAGGTTGTTGTTAGGTGCCATCAAGTCATGTCTGACTCATAGTGACCCTCATAGGGTTGACAATGGCAGATTGTTTCTGGATTGCCTTGGGAGTGGGTTGCCATATCCTTGTCCCATTTTTATGGTGCTGGGAATCAAACTCAGGACCTCAGAGGCTGCAGACCAGCACTCTACCAACCGAGCTAAATCCCAGCCCAAAGTGGTGTTGTTAGGCGTCATTGAGTCGGTATCCGACTCATAGCAACCCTCATAGGGTTTCCAATGGCTGACTGTTTCGGGATTGCCTTGGGAGTGGATTGCCAGGTCCTTCTCCCATTTTGTGGTGCTGGGTTTCTCACCTTATTGTTCTTCAAATACAGCATACCAAGCTGAATTTCTTTTTCCTTAAAACATATTAAAAAGGGAATTTGGAGGAAGAAGGCAATGTGGACTATGCACACCATATGCACACGTGAAAGTGTCATAATGACATTTTTACAGTGAATATACATTAATAAAAACAAAATGTGGTTATGCTAAAAATAAATACTAATTTTACCTAATAACTACAGTTACTTGCCAACTGGAGGTGGCCAGTTCTTGCATCATATCTTAAGAACCAATGAACTTTCTTTCAAAACACCTAATACAACTCTTCTCTTTCCTAAGTAAATCTTAACCTTTTGTTTCTTCCTCGAGAATATCAAAGGACATCCTGGCCTGTGCGTGTGTTTTTGGTTTGGAACTCTATTCTTTGCTTATTACCAAATCAAAATTTCTTTATTGGAAAAATTTTAAGAAGGGGGGAGTTTGGGGAAAAACATCCTTTTTATAATTCAAGAAATATTGAGCATCCTCCAAAGCCCCTACACAAAAGAAAGATGAAATCAATTGATGCTATTATCAGTGCACTTAAATATAGCTTCTAAAAATGAGACACTGATAAAAAGGAGTTTAAAAGCTGTTCCCTTAACACCATTCTAAAGCAGTTGATGTTATTTCATTTTTTCCCCTCTGAGCTTTCAAAATACTCATGCTGAGATACTGAGATTGTATTCAGTTTGTGAAATTAGTGACATAAAGCTTCTCCAGCCACCCTTATTATCTAACACAAAGATACCAAAGCTGAATTGAAATCCTATTATATATATTGCATTAAATTGGCTCCCAGCAGGGCATCTTAATTAAGATGTGCTTATTACCTGGGTCCAGATTAAGTGGCATGGACTGTATCATAGGTTTTAAAATCAGACAGAAAGCAGGGTTATCCCGGGCCCTGATTTGCTAATGAAGGCTAATGGCCCACTGCCTTCATGGTACAATGGTGGTGAGGGACTTTTAATACCATACGAAACACTGTTTTAATTTAACGCTAAGAATGCACATAACCTTATTGCCCTTTCTTAAGTAAATACTTGTAGGACTTTAAACATTATTCTCCTAAAGAGAGATTCTCATCAGGCCCTCACTTTATGCTGTGTGGAAACAATACGGTCTACTGAACTTAGCAAACTTGGAATTGGTTCCTAGTTTGAGACACCTCTTCTCTATCGTATTCCTCCACAACCCTGATACCATCATGCTCCACCCCACTCACATATATTCTTTTCTTTTAAAACTCCACCTCCCCCTCAACCTATCCAGACACCCCACAGTGACAAATCTATGAACAATAAAAGTATTTAAAATGGCATAGCATGAGGCAGATTTCAATACCCATGGTTCACAATGACTGAAAGACTGAGCTCCAAAATTCCAAGAAGATTTTTATATACCCTTTATATGCCAGAATTAAGAAGTGATATTCTCATCTGGGCTATCCATACATCCATGTAGTTTTTCAATATCTCCTATTTTCCTTTTTACTTTGCTAGAAAGTCCTGCCTTCCTTCTCAGACATACCATATCTGGAGGCAAAGCAATAGAGTAACCACCTTACCTGATTAGAAAGTAGGAAAATTAGCTGACAAAGTACCACCAGAGAGCTTTCTCATCCACATAGATACTCTCTGGTACATTCTCATTGACCTGTAAATACAATTTCAAGTGCCTAAGGTTTTTTCACTCTTGAGTGCTTAAGAAAGCCATATGAGAATTAAATATTCATCTAGATAGCAAGGATTCTGTGACACAGTTCATCAAACACCTTGAAAATCAGCATCGCTGAAAGAGCCAGTATAGTTACATAAATATTTAATGAGGAGACTCAGTTATTGGTGTTGCAATTATATACAAATTGTAATGGTAATCCTCAGTATCAATAATACCTTTAGAGGAAATGGCATTAGATACTTCACTCACAGAGAATAATAACAGTATTAACCCAGTACTGACACTTGGCAAGCTAGTTTCTCCCAAGCTGGGCTCACTTGGCAATCAGGACATCAAGGAACCTTAGCAAACACATATTTTTTGGCTGTCATTCAGCTACTGGAGTGTCAGAGAATATTTGGCATTTAATGCTATGCAAAGTGTTGTTCCCATTTGATTGTTGTATACTATATAAGCCTTGGAGCATGACATGAAGTAATTTAACAACTGGAATAACAGGCATTTGGGACAAAACTAATTTCATAGGAAGGCTGATCACAGACACTCAAGTTGTTCATAAAAATGTTACCTTGTCATATAATACAAAGTTGAAGATCAAATAGTGGATGGAGAAAAGCTGCTCATGGGAAAATGTCCTTCAGTTCTAATGACATGGAGTCCATGAGTCCATTTATCATGATAATATTATCTTAGCTCTAAATACCAAGACATGTTTTGGTATTTATTCCTGTGTCTCTCCCAAGTTTTTAAGAAGGGAGCAACGGAGTTAATGAGTTGGTATTTTAACAAGCTCTGTTTCATACTGTATGTTACGGGACAGTTTCTCACTTCTGTCGGGTCACCTAACGGAATGGGCCAAAAGATTCTGGCAGTGAATCAAATACGGTACAAAGACATGAGAAAACACAAACAAAGCAGAGGATGACCTATTTCTGGGTATAAGAGTCTATTTCCCTTTCTTAGACAGTTTATACAAGTATATTCACAGGAATCAGTCTCCCAGGCATGCCTACATTCCCCGAACCTGTCGTACCTGTTGGAGAAGATTCACACACTCTGTAGGTGATCTTTAGCATCATGTTTCCTCCCCATTAATATTGACAGTTGCCACTGTCAGTGGCTGTTCAGCATTGGATGAATTATGACAATGATGGAACCCTGCATCCATTGTCAAGAATGGACTACAAGCCTGAGTGTTGGAAAAAGCCACACTTGACTTCAGTGCAAATCTTTTCTTTCTCCAAACATGTGGAGATGTCTTAAGAATTTGATGAATCCTTCAGGTATAAGGCTTCTAAGTTCTACCTTCCAAAAATATTCTCTAGACACTCACTGTTCACCACACTCCAATTAACAACCTGGTTCATGCCACTACGTCTTTTGCCTGAATTCTATAGAAGCTTTTCTCTTGTTCTTCCTACTTCTCCTTTTGCATCCTAATAATCACCCAGTAACTGACATATTGAAAAGCAAATATGTTCAATTCATCATCAAATTTAGAATTAAATAAATGCATACTTATAATTTTTAATGAAATATAATACATAGTGTTATGGTTTGGACCTAAATTGTTCCCCCATAGGTCATATTGTTTGGTGCCCAGCTGGTGGCACTGTCCTGAGAATTTGTGGAGCATTGAGAGGCAAGACATTGATGGAATCACCTCCCAGAGGGTGGGTCTTTGGAGGTTTTTACCCTGGACCCACAGTCCTAGTCTCTCTCTCTCTCTTCCTGGTCTGCCATCCCCTAAGAGGATCTACCATAGATCCTGCTGACACTAACACCATGCCTATGATCTCTAACTGTGGGCTCTTTTCCCATAAGTTTGTTTGGAGGTTTTTTTCTGCTATATTGATGACAACTGACTATTAAACATAGACATATAATGCACCTCCTCTCTCTCTCTCTTTCTCTCTTTCACTGCAATGTGTGTAACAAGAGACAAAGTCCAAGGGGATTTTGGTCTGATTTATTTATTTTAATAATCCTCAGTAACTAGATCAGTTCTTAGAATATATGGAGCTCAGGATACATTTGTTGAATTAGTTAATTAATTATTGAGTATTTAAAATCCCTAAGTGTGTTGTCTGACTTTACAGAAAGTTTTATGTATTATCTTCAGGATTAGGATTTGTTCCATGTCTCTGTTCCCAGTAGTACTTCTCTTCAGTGTGAGATTAATTTAGTTCCAAAACAAAACAAAACCATAAACAAATGAAAATATAAAGGAATTTCTCCACAGACCAATTCATTCTGAGTTTCAGCAACATATAGTCCTTGTAAAATTGCATCACGGGTCCCAAATTTTTCAAAGAGCAGTTCACACAGGAACTTAGTTTCATATATGCAAACACCTGAAAAGAATTAATTTTAAACAATAGCCTAAAGCTATATGAATATTTTCTACTTTTTCACCTCCAACTTCCCTACAGTTCCCAAACGGTCCCCCACACCTATGAGGTACTTACTACTTAATGTTATCCTCATTGTGTTTATCTTGGGTCTGCAGAGAATCAGAAAAATATCCAAAATGTGCACAATATACTTCAGTTGCTCTTCCTAAGATCTAAAAAGCCCCCCTAGTGGTCTTGAAATGGTGGCTAGTAGGAGCCCTTATATACATTTAACAAAGGCCCATTTTCTTCCTCAAATTCAGTTAGGGAATGTTTTTCTCAATGCCAAGTAGAATATCAATATTCTATTGTCAAACTATGTCATGTTTTAGGGGAGATGGAGTACTTAAATCCTTAGAAAGAAATGATTCCCTGAGCATCAAGCTGGATAATCCTGTACAGTTCTGGTAGCATATTTGAAGGGATCTTTTGATGAATTAGATCATACACATACAATATGTGTCCATGACTTGAGCAGAATATTAAAATAGAATTTCTCTGATTGGCATGCATTATATTGTCTTCTTCCTGGAACCCTTGAGGAAAATCACTTTTCAAGAAGAAAGAGGCACCTAATATTCATGTGCAATTCATAATATTGGTTTTCAAAAGTCTCTTTTTCCACTATATTTAGGTCATTTTAGTCAATATACCTTTACTTGATGCATCGAGATCAAATACGTGGTCTCTGGATTGTGAATTTCATT
Organism: Pedetes capensis; assembly: GCA_007922755.1. Classification (NCBI taxonomy): domain Eukaryota; kingdom Metazoa; phylum Chordata; class Mammalia; order Rodentia; family Pedetidae; genus Pedetes; species Pedetes capensis. The sequence goes on along the minus strand of VMDO01008050.1, from coordinate 4,429 downwards.
TCCTTTATCAATTTTTTTTCAATAACACCTTTCTGTGGTCTATTAATTCCACTTTTGACACCTTAAAGTAAGATAAAAAAGTGAAGCACTTAGTTGCTCCTGCCTAGTCATCAAGACTTTAAGATGATTGATAGAAGGACAGAGCTGTTCATATGTGCCTGGCAAAAATCAGATTTGTGCTCCAAAAACCAGAAGATTGAAAGTAAGGAACGTCTTTGTGATTCATGGAGTAGAATAGTAAATGCTTGGAGGGGTGTCTAAAAGTGGTAAAATGTGGAGGCAGGTGGAACAAGGGAGACTGTAAAAACATTAAGAACAAACCACCTTCAAGAAAATGAAACATGTTTTTAAGTCATTGTGAATAAAACTGACTGCTGGTATTATAGGACTTCTGTCAACAAAATTGATTTGTATTGTTCACATATAACATAGGAAAGAATATTTGATTAAATGGGACAAACCATGACTGGATAGTGCTAAATATTTTTTTTACATTGATGTTTCTGATTAACTTTTAGGAAAAATGTATTGCAATCTTATTTGACAGATGTGCTAACAGAGATGAATGTGATATTACATTTTGGATTTTGTTATAGTTGCTGTTCTGGATGAATATAAATGCAAGGCTATTGACTGATATCCTAAACTTTTACCATTCAGTGATTTAGTAGATTTCATGGTAAGATACATTCAATATTATGTAACACTTTCAGGTAGTATGTGTTACATTTTCATGATGAATACCCTATATACACAGGCTGGTTGAAACAGTCTTCTTGACAATGGATCAAGACGAGGCAAGATTAGGAATCAGCCAACAAGGCCTGAAAACAGTGAATTCTATGAACCTGGGGCTGGATCATTGACCTCTGCAGAAAAGTTCCCTGGAAGGACACTGTAAATGGGGAACTGCATGCAGAAGGTTTATTGGGAAAATAATTTCTGGGATTAAATCTATAAGAAAGCAATGGGGGCAGATTTGGTGAAAAATAGAAAACATAAGCTATGATGAAGCTGTGACTCAGGACTCAGGAAGTTGTACAGGGAATTTTGTTACTAGATTGGCTCTTTAGAGCTATCCAAATTGGAGACGAAGGGGACAGGTCTTTGAATACTTCCATTGGCTAAGCATCACCTGTGGCTGAGATAGTGGCCCATGAGGGACACAATGATGAAGTTGTTAGGTGCCATTGAGTCAGGTCCAACTCATAGGATAGGAACCCTATAAATAACAGAGTAAAATGATCCCTGACACCAGGCCATGCCCAGGACTATAGTCAGTGCTTCACTGGGTTTCCAGTGATAGATTGCTTTGAGAGTGGAATGTCAGGTCATTCTCCCTAACGTTGATCACCTAGTGTTCTCAGGCAGTCTTCCATCCTAGGACTAACCAGGCTGACCATCCTTAGCTTCCAAAATCAGTCAGGATTGAAAGGCAGAGTCTTATGGCTGTACACATATTTGTCCCACTGTGCAATAAAACACAAGAAATTAATTTTCCCTATAATTTAGTGCACATGACCAAAATTTCCTAAGCCCATGTTGGTGAATGAGTAATGATCCCAGAGAGATCTCTAGCAGAGACAGTAAAAAGGCAAGGTTTTGGAATAAGAGAGACAGCATTGGTGATATCTTTTCAGAGTGATGGATAAGAATTTACAGACAGTGATATCATCATTAAAAGACTTCTTAGTATCAATTGCTTGCCATACTGTGTTGGGACAATAATTGATGCTGATTTAATTTCACAAAGCTGGAGTCAAAAAATATCAGATTTATAGTTACTATAATAATAAAAACTTATTTCATTTTTTGCTGATTGCAAAAGATAAAAGAAGCTCTTTTTCTGTCAGAAATAAGTACTTCCATCTTGAACTAAAAGTATTTAAAAGTTGAAACATGCAGAGTTAAACCTTGATTAAGGAAATACAAAACCTTTTACAACATACAGGAAGCATTTCAGGACCTAAAGGATAACAATATTGACATTTAGGAACAGATGATTCTTTTTAATGAGTCCTATTTTATGCTGGGTATGGTGTTTAGCAGCATCACTGGCATCTACTTCATAGATATCAGTAGCAACCAAACCTCTTTCAAAGTCATGACAACCAAAAATGTCTCTATTGTCACCCCCCCCATGCCTGTCAGTTTGGTGTACTGTGGGGACTTGCATGATATGTGCAAAGAGCTGGAGGTAGAAAACCAAAGGGAAGAATACACTCTCTTTTTCTCAAGCAAAAGGAATTGAAGAAAAAACTCAAGCCATGAGCAGCAAAAGTGAAGGATACTATTGGAAAAATATTAAGTGACACAGGAGACCTCAAAAGAAAATGGAAGGAATATGTAGTCATTATACCAAAAAGAATGGGTGGATAACTAAACATTTCAAGCAGTTATATATGATCAGGAACCAATGGTACTGAAGAAAAAAGTGGAAGCTGCCTTATAGGAAATGGTCAAACACACGGCTCCAGGAATTAATGGAATGCCAATTGAGATATTTCACCAAACAGATGAAGCATGGGAGGTGATCATTTGTTTATATCAAAAGATTTGGAATATAGTTACGTGGCTGACTGGAAAGGATCCATATTTGTGTCTATTTCCAAGAAAAGGAATCCAACCAAATGTGGAAATTATGAAATGGTATCATTAATATCACACATAAGCAAAATTTTTATAAAGATCACTCAAAAGTGACTGTAGCAGTATATAGACAGGCAACTGACAGAAAATCAAATTGAATTCAGAAGAGGACATGTTGTTGTTGTTGTTGTTGTTAGGTGCCGTCAAGTCGAGTCTGACTTATAGTGACCCTATGTGCAGCAGATCGAAACACTTGCTGATTCTGTGCCAGGCAAACGATCTTATTTATGTTTAAGCCCATTGTTGTGGACACTGTGTCAATCCATTTGGTGGAGGGTTTTCCTCTTTTGCATTGACCTGCCACTCTCCCTAACATGATGTCCTTCTGCAGGGATTGATCTCTCCTCACTACATGTCTGAAATATGTAAGACATTGTCTGGCCATTCTTGCTTCCAAGGAGCACTCTGGTTGCACTTCTTCTAGAACAGATTTGTTGGTTCTTTTGGCAGTCCATGGTATATTCAATAGACATCTCCAGCACCACAATTCAAAAGCAACAATTCTTTTCCTGTCTCCCTTGTTCAATGTCCAGCTTCACAACCATATGATGCCACTGAAAATACCATGGCATGAGTCAAACATACCTATGTCTTCAATGTGAAATCTTTGCTTTTCAATACTCTAAAGAGATCTTTTGCCAAAGCTTTTCCTAGAGCAATGCGTCTTTTGATTTCTTGACTGCTGCTTCCGCGGGTGTTGATTATAGAGCCAAGCAAAGAAAAATCTTGAACAACCTCAATCTTTTCTCCATTTATTGTGAAGTTGTGTGCTGACCCAGTCATAAGGATTTTTGTTTTGTTGATGTTTAGTAGCAACCTATATTGAAGGCTATGATCTTTGATCTTCATCAGTAAATGTTTTAAATCCTCTTCACCTTCAGCAAGCAGAGTGGTGTCATCTGCATAACGCAGGTTGTTAATGAGTCTTCCTCCAATCTTGATGCCGCATTCTTCCTCATAAAGTCCAGCTTCTCAGATTATTTGCTCAGCGTATAAATTGAAGAGATAGGGTGAAAGTATACAGCCGTGACACACACCATTCTCAACTTTAAAACACTCAGTGTTTCCTTGTTCTATTCGAACAACTGCCTCCTGGTTCATGTACAGATTTCTCATGAGCACAATTAGGTGTTCTGGTATTGCCATTTTCCGAATTGTTATCCATAATTTGTTATGATCCACACAATCAAATGCTTTTGCATAGTCAATAAAACATAGATAGACATCTTTTTGATATTCTCTGCTTTCAGCTAATATCCACCTGACATCAGCAATGATGTCCTGGTTCCATGCCTTCCTCTGAACCCTGCTTGATTTTCTGGCAATTCCCCGTCTATATACTGCTGCAGTCGCTTCTGAATGATCTTTAGTAGAATTTTGCTGGTGGGTGATTTTAATGATATTGTCTGATAGTTTGCACATTCAGTTGGATCTCCTTTTTTGGGAATAGGCACAAATATGGATCTCTTCCAGTCAGTTGGCCAAGTAGCTCTTTTCCAAATCTGTTGGCATAAACATGTTAACACCTCCAGTGCTGCATCTGTTTGTTGAAACATCTCTATTGGTATCCCATCAATTCCTGGAGTCTTGTGTTTCGCCAGTTCTTTCAAGGCAGCTTCCACTTCGTCCTTCAACACCATTGGTTCCTCTTCATATGCAACCTCTTGGAATGGTTGGTCATCTACCAATTCTTTCTTGTATAATGACTCTGTGTATTCTTCCCATCTTCTTTTGATGTTTCCTGCATCATTTAATATTTTCCCTGTAGAATCTTTCACTA
>VMDO01008049.1:43161-86838 GCA_007922755.1 Pedetes capensis | reverse complement strand
TCCTCTTCATATGCAACCTCTTGGAATGGTTGGTCATCTACCAATTCTTTCTTGTATAATGACTCTGTATTCTTCCCATCTTCTTTTGATGTTTCCTGCATCATTTAATATTTTCCCTGTAGAATCTTTCACTACTGCCACTCGAGGCTTGAATTTTTTCTTCACTTCCTTAAGCTTGAGAAACACAGAGCGTGTTCTTGCCTTTTGGTTTTCTGCCTCCAGCTCCTTGCAGATGTCATTATAATATTTGTTTTTGTCTTCTCGAGCTGCCTTCTGAAATCTTCTGTTTAGTTCCTTAACTTCATCATGTCTTCCTTTTGCTTTAGCTGCTCGACGTTCAAGGGCAAGGTCCAGTGTCTCTTTGGACATGTAATTTGGTCTTTTCCTTTTTTCTTGTCTTTTTAAGAACTTTTTGCTTCCTTCTTGAAACAACTAGCCATTGAAAACCCTATGAATAGCAAAGGTGTAAGACTGGGATGCCCAAAAGATGACTATGGTCCTGGAGAACATGTTCTTTACCTAAATAATAAAGAGCATGTTGATGAAAGCAGTGCTAGCATCATGTAGAAACCTTTATAAAATGTTCCCCAAAGCCTATATCTCATGATAGGTGATATAGAGATAGGCTATATGATAGCAATGGGGATTATAGGATTCTGGAAGGATAGGTGCTATAATAAAGTTGGTTACAATTGTTTATTGTAAAAACATCATGAGAAGTTACTGGGAGGGTAAACCTGAGCAATTTGTAATGATATGCGGGTATGGAAATGTCATAATGAAGCCCATCCATTTGTATACTAACTAAAAATTGCTAATGAAATATCATAATGAAACAGGTCAGAGAGGAAGCGAGGCCCTGCTGCAGAATTGTGGAAATGGATAATGGAATATGGTATTCTTTTCAAAGCTAAAGGCAAATGATTACATCTTATACCTCTTACTTCTTCTTAGAAAGCATGACACAGAGTAGGTTTCTTTGAGATACTTGTGACTATGGCTGAACACATATGTGACGTATGTGACTACCAAGTTTGAATGGCATTCAGAATCAGCAAAAGTGAGATGGAAGAAGTCCTTTTACTTGAAGTATATGACTCTTTGGACCCCTTGATATTAGAGATATTGATATTAGAAAAGACACCATGTAGAGTTTTTAGCAAACCCCAAAGGAGAATCATTACATAAACCTCTAATGTTCTGGAGCAAGTTCACTCCATTGAAAGCATAGAATAAACATTTTTCAAAAAGCTGCTCCTTGCAGGTTAATTAGCTCCTGTAGAGATTGATTGCCTGATGATGAGGCACAATCTACCTATGTAGACAGAATTTCCATGAATTTTTGTCAGACCTTCCAAATCATAGCAGAACTGGACCTGAAGCAATCACTTGTAAGGTGAAAATAACACATTCACCTGGCGTGGTGGTGCACACCTGTAATCTCAGCAACTTGGGAGGCGGAGGCAGGAGGATCACAAGTATGAGACCAGATGCAGTCTGCATAAGTTAGTGAGACCCTGTCTCAAAAAAGTAAACAAATGGGCTGAGGGTACAGCTCAGTGGTACAGCAAATGCAAGGCCCTGGTTTCAACCCCCATTAGAAAAAAAAAAGAGAAAACAGAAAAAAAAAGAAAAAAGAAAATAACACATTGGTTACCATTCAAGACTACAGGACACCAAAAGTCTGTACAGGAAGTAACCTAGAACCCTGGAAGCCTGTATTATCTACCATTTTCCCTGGGACTTTTTCCTCAGCTCTCATAAACAGTTGCCTAGGAAATTCCGTAGGATCCACTAATGACAGGGAACAGTCCAAGACTGGTACATAGCTAAATAAATTCAGCGGTTGATACATATTGAAAATGGATGACAGTGGTACTGTAGCCCTAATCAGAGATGACACAGAAAAATAGTTGTGAAAAGAAATCTCCCCACATGTAGGGTGTACTTGATCATCTACTTTGGAAAGATATAGGTCTTGAGGTTAGAATTTGTGTGTGTGTGTGTGTGTGTGTGTGTGTGTGTGTGTGTGTGTGTGTGTGGTACTGGGAGTTGAACCCAAGGCCTCACACTTGCATGCCTTGCAAGTGCTGTGCCACTGAGCTGCACCCCCAGTCCATTGTTTTGTTTTGTTTTGTTTTTACTTTTTGAGATAGCTTCTCAATAAATTATGCAGACTGCTTCTGGTCTGGAACTTGTGATCCTCCTGCTCTGCCTCCCAAGTTGCTGGGATTACAGGTGTGCACCACTGTGCCCAGCTCTGAGGTTAGAATTTAAATGAACTCACAGGCTGGTTGCTCAAAGAGCTGGAAGGGAATTTATTGTTAGATTGGGTAAAATGTTTATCGAAGACATATGAATGAACCTATGGGAATCATCAGGAAGTATGATGTTCTTTGTATTTCATGTTAATGCCAGCCAGACAGCATATACCACAGTATAGCCTCTAAATAAGCAAATAAACAAAATGATCTAGTATACAGCAGTCAGTCACTGAACTGGCCAAACCCTTGCTAGTATAATGAGATAATTTATAAAGTAGCTGCGGTGAATGAGATAGAGGACACATGAAGGGATTTGGATACCAAATCAAGGGATCTCTCCTCCTAAAGCTTGTTTAACTATTGTTGCTGCCCTAACTGTAAGAAATAAACTAAGTCTTTCACATGGCATCCTTCCTCAAAAAGACCAACCATTCGTAAGTTAATTGCATAGAACACTTCCATCCTAGAATAGATAGAAATTCATCTACAATAAAATAAAAGTATATTCTTGCAATGAGTTCCGCTTATCTGCCCAGAAGACCTAAGTCAGTGCCAGTATTTAAGAATATCAGATCCATTAACATATGATCCCCATAACCAATGGATCTACTCTACAGCAAGAGGCAGCATCCTCCAGAAGCTGATGGCCTCATACAATGTTGGAAGAGCATAATGAAGGTACAGCTGAGGTGCCAGGTTCAAAATCATACCAGAGAAGAATGAGACAATGGCGTACAGCATGTAGTGGCACTCTCAATCATGATCATGTATTCCTGTATCTAACATGGTAGAGTGTAGGAGCCCAGGAACTAACTCTCTGTGACCTAAGTGGAAAATTTATAATTTTCTTTCTTACAACTCTGTGTCCTATAGATTTACACTTCCTCTCCAAGATTGTAGAATTTTACCTCACAGTAAAAGAAAAATATATAAGTTTCCAAGCTGAAGATTTTCAAAGAAAACTAAACCACATAATGAATAAAACACAAGAATTTATTTAGCTCCTTTAGAATAATAGGTCATTATAAATGTGGAAGAGACCTTCAAAACATATGATCCTCCTCTGTATTTATCAACCAAAAGATTAAACTACAAGGAAGTCTAGGAATTTTATCACATGAATGAGAATACAAAAGTGAGTATAGCTTACTATCCTAATTATAATTATTGTTATTATTTTTATTAGACAGATTCGCACTATGTAGCTCAGGTCGGCCTCAAACTCATGATCCACCTGCCTCAGCCTCTCAAAGCCTGGGATAATAGACATGCACCTTCACATCCAACCTATTGTTGTTAAGTGCCATCAGGTAGGTGTCTGACTCATAGAGACTCTACGTACAAAAGGCAAAAGAGTATTGCCCTCCTTTTCTGCTACTCATAGGGTTTTCAATGGCTGATTGTTTTTTTGGAGTGGGTTCCCAGGTCATTCTCCCAAGCCTACAGCACCTGGTGTTCCCAGGAGGTCTCCCATCCAAATACTAACCAGGTCCCACCCTGCTAAGCTTCCAAGATCTGATGCCACAGTAATGCTATTTAAATGCATATATTGACTCGATTGAAATATTTATTTTGGAAGGTCTGTATGGATATTTTAAAAATTATACTCAGTACTAGCTTTTTTTCCAAATAATTATTTGTGTTAGGAAGATAAAACAAACATTCAAGCAGGAAAAATTGTGTCTTAATTAAATAAACAAAAAAAATCATGGCCACAACAGCAAGAAAATATTTGAGAATAATCAGTTCAGTACTCAATTAAAATATCTACAGTCTCTTTACATTAGGGAATCCAAATTTAAAAAATATGAAGTATAAATATAATATCCTAAATATTGCTCAGAGTTCAATTTAAATCAAGGGATAATAAGGAAATATTTAGTGAACTCTCCCAAGGGCGTATATACAGAAGAAATTGCAAAGTAAGGAAAATGAGGCTGGGATTTAGCTCAGTGGGTAGAGCACTGCGCTGCAGTCTCTGAGGTCCCAAGTTCAATTCCCAGCACCGCAAAAATGGGAGAAGGGCCTGGCAATCCACTCCCAAGGCAATCCCGAAACAGTCAGCCATTGAAAACCCTGGGAGGGTCGCTATGAGTTGGATATCGACTCGACGGCACCTAACAACAACAACAACAAGGAAAATGAATTAAAATGTTTTCACAGATGATTAAATTCAAAAGCTCTTCTAAGACACAGTAATTTATTAGTATAATGTGTACAAAATAGGAAAAAATCAGAGGGAAAAAAAAAAAAGAAAAATACATGTCAGGGTGTTAATGAGTAGATGTTGAACTTTCTCCATCCCATATTAATCAGGGTGGAAATGGTGATGATTAAGGGGGAAAAATAGATTGTAGATGGGTATTTTCAAAATTTTAAGGGTCTTTTTTGTTGTTAGGTGCTGTCGAGTTGTCCATGGAAATGATGTATATGTGTCTAATGAATTTGGAGGTATATTCCACTTGTGTAAATGTTTTGAGACTGTAGCCATAGCTCTGTGGCATCCGATCCCGTCAGATCTCGGAAGCTAAGCAGGGTCGGGCCTGGTTAGTACCTGGATGGGAGACTGCCTGGGAACACCAGAAGCTGTAGGCTTGGGAGAAGGACCTGGCAACCCCCTCCCAAAAGTCAATCTGTCATTGAAATCCCTATGAACAGCAGAGAAGCACTGAAAATAGTGTTTCCTCTGTTGTACTGAGGGTTGCTATGAGTCAGATACCGACTCGATGGCACCTAACAACAACAACAACAACAAATGTTTTGATGCTGAAAAGAAACAAGTTACTCTCTAACACCTTTTAAACGTGCTTTATGTCCTGCCATATGCAGCCTAAAATGAGTTAATTCAGACAGGATGTGACTAGAGTAACTGATGCAGTATTGGATAGGAAAACTCTATAAAGAAACAGAATCTGAAGTGAAATGAAAAGAGTGCTCTAAGGAAAGGATATGTATGTGGCATATAATTCTAAGTTCTATCCTTCAAAACTTATGTATCTCCAGTTTCCTGTAAGAATGTAGATAAAATCATGCATTGTAAAAGCCATTACAATTTGAGTCAATTTCATTAAAATCCTTAATATTATGACTATATAAAATGTACAAGAATTGGTATTTGCAGTACACCTGATGTTTATCTCTCCATCTTTCTTCTAGAAAAATTTACATATATTCAAGATTATATAGCATTATATGTGAATATATCTCATATATATACATATATATATACATATATATATGTATATATATATATATATATATATATATATATATATATATATATATGTAACATATCTCATGGGTCTGTCAGCTTGTTGTGCTCTGAGGGTTTTCATGTTTCTGTGATGCTGAAAGCTATGGATCTGGTATCTCAGATATCAGCAGGGCTACACATGGAGGACAGGTTTCCGCTGAATTTCCAGACTAAGACAGACTAGGGAGAAGAACCCAGCAACCTACCCCTGAAAGAGGTAGCCATTGAAAACCCAATGAATAGCAGAAAAGCACTATCAGATATAGTGCTAGAAAAGGAGCCCCCCACCCCAGGCTTGTAGGCTTTCATGAAACAATTGGGGAAGAGTTGCCTCCTCAAAGTAGAGGGAACCTTAATGAGGAGAATAGAATAAAGCCTCTGGGACCTTCTTTTGCTGATGTGGCATGACTCAAAATGAGAGGAAACACAGTGACTGCCACAATGGGCTCAAACATAAAAAGATCTTGTGCATGGCACAGTGCTGGGTAGTGCTTTATTTTGTTGTACATAGGTTCACTATGAGTTCGATTTGACTCAAAGGCATACAACAACAACAATAAAAATATCAACATATACATATGTAAAATTATAAGATTTTCGTATGTCACTTATGCTTAGGTTTGGAGGAGAATACTTGGATTTTTAAAATTCACCTTAAACTGGCATGTGATTACTTTGAAGGCAATTAGCTCATTGCATTATAGTAATTGGAAGAGGGTAAAATTACTTAGGCCTAAGTTGATGATAAATATTCATTTATAAAAATGATGAGTTAGTTTGATTTTATTTCACATGGAGGTTCAGAAAAGAATGACAATGGGTTAAAGAAATAATTGTCTTATAAGTGTCATCAGAACACACTGACATAACCTCTAACTTCTTGTGAAGAAAGCTTAAACTACTTTTATTTTTCTTTAAACTTCTTGGAATTATTCTGAGCTGAGAGAATTCCTCTGTGACTGTGCTACCTTGCTATATCCTGGTGAAAAAAGAAAAGAAAAAGAAACCTTATAAAAATTCAGCTATGCACTAAAAGCTTTGTCTATGTAGTGTCAGGTATCCAGATATTTGGAATTTGGAAACTTATGATGATTGACTGATATTTTCATTTTTCAGCTAGAAATTCTGGGCAGAATGTTGACCTAGGCCTTCATCTAAAAAAGCCCTTTTTCTGAACTAGACTCTTATTTTAGAATTGATTGACACATCTTAAAATCAGGTATGTTTTCAATTGCTGTGTTACTGACCTGCAAATTTGAAAGAAAAGAATTAAATAAATTGCTATAGGTTGGATCTGGAATGTCCCCTTATGGCTTATGTGCTAAAGTCTTAGTTCTCAGCTTAGTGCTATTGGGAAGTGGTGGGTCCTTTAAGAGGTAGGACCTAGTAGGAGTCCTTCTAGCTGTTCAGGGTGGGCCCTTCAAGGGATTAGGGGACCCAGGCTTCTTTCTGCCTTTCAATCCCTGCCATGAGGTGAGCATTTTGCTATGCCATATACTCCTCACCATTGCCATCAGGCATCCACCAGAGATCTAAAAGTATTGGGTCAACCTCATTATGGACTCTTACCTCCAAAGCTCTTAGCCAGAATAAAACCTTTATAAGTTGGCCATCTCAAGTATTTGTTATAATAACACCAAACAAAAACTAATGTAGAAATTGTCATAAATTTATTCACAAACCATATTAAATGCTTAAGAGTACAAATGTTACCCTTAATTTCTTAATTGTGAAGATACTTCCAAAAATGAACACAAAACTTTTAAAATTGTTATTTGACACTATTTCCATGGTATTTTATTTTTATTAAATTTGCTATAGATGATTTTAAGTGGAGATTTTTTTCTTTCATTTTTTAATCATAGGCCCTTTACTCTTAGGTTTGATTGTATTGTGAATGTTGTTGTTGGTTTTGGTGCCTTAAGTCAATGTTTAACTCATAGTGACAACAGGTGAAACAACATTGTTAGTGATTCTCAGCTATCCATAGGTTTTTCAGTGGCTAACTGTTTTGGGAGCAGGTTACGGGGTCTGTCTCCCAAGCCTACAGTACCTGTTGTTCCCAGGTGGTCTCCCATTCAAGTACTAACCAGGGCTGACCCTGCTTAGCTTCCAAGATCTGAGGGGATCAGAAGCCGCAGTGGTATGGCTGCAGGCATTGTGAATGAGAGAGGAAGAAATAAGCTTACCTTGAGATATGGTTTCTTCTACATTGTAACTCCATGAAGGAAGGAAGGTTGATCCGTTCTCTTTCTTCACACATAAATATCAAGCTCCAGATTGTATCTTTCACACAGTAGCTGCTTAATAAGCATTGATCAAATTAATAAATGGGTAAAAGGAAGTACACACATCTTAACTATTAAAAGTTCATGACCTTGTCTCCTCTATAGAAGCTGAGACATATAATATCAGATATATAAATACATGTCTCAGAAATTATTAAATAACATCAGGTGATATGTTTATTTATTTTATCATTTTTTTCATTTAAAAGACAATACCAAGGCATTAAAAGGACCCTTGTTACCTGTTTCTCATTGGATTTGAATTGGAACAGATTGCCAACTGCCAACAATGGCAATTTGCACACAGGGATCTATTTGAACATTCAGGATTTTCAAAGACCTAGCTATTCTTCATGGATTACATTGATGAGGGAGTATATATAACATAACTTTTTAAAAGTGGAATATAAGTGTCCTTGTTTTTTTGTATGGATGAACATTTTGGTTGGTCATTTACTGACTTGTCAAATACCTGGCACACTTAAGTATAGGTTCTGAAATATAGTAAAGATGGAGTAATGGGCTAGTTCTACCACATACTGGTAAATTGTCCTCTATGAATTAATCTCTTATAATGACTTGTGTATGTGATATGTGTGCACAATGAACACAGATATACAAATGTACATATTTATGAATACATGTAAATACCACTCTTGCCTTCTTAAAGTAATGTCTTTGATCATTCCTTCCGTTTAAGCAAACCTATATCTGTAGTCTAAACCAATCATGAGGAATCACAAACTTCCAAAGGAAAATAAATATCATTAAGTGATAGGAATGAAGTAAGAAAATAAGACAAGGACTGGGAAAAAATGCTAAAAAAGAAGTCTAAGGAGAAGAAATTAAAAAACAACAACCACTAAAATAATTCCCATATACAAAGAGAATTTTCAGAGATTATTGTACCTAGAAAAGAATGATGAGGATTATGGAAAATAAACAATTCTAAAGATTTAGAAAAGTGGAGAAATATTACCTAAACTAAAAATAATCAACTGAAGGCTGAAAATGAGGTGGAGAAAGGAAAATTAGAATGCCAGGCAAAGAAAATTATAGATGATATTTTTCTAAGCATGCTAAAAAGTAGGACACATAAAGTATTAATTGACAAGGGCAAAAATCTTTTTAATGCAAGTACTAGTCAGTAGTAAGAGAGAGATTTGAATCCAGACCGTCTTGGTACAGAACAATACCTGGAAATACTGGGACACTTCCAAACAAACTATATCTAAAAAACAAAGGAAAAAAACACATTAACATTTCATTAGCAAATTGGATGCTAAAAGATGATGGTGCAGTAGTCTCAGAAATTTGAGAGGAAATTATTTTGAGTCTAGCTAACTATTCATAATGTGGATAAGGCATGTTGTTTGCTAATTTTGAAGACAAATAAAATTTAGAAGTTGCAAAGAGTCAGAAATTTAAAATGTAAAATAAGATGTTTAAAACCCATGGACCCTCTCTGAAAGAACTATCATTGCAAAATTTTACTACAACAAAAGAAAATAATATGAGAAAAATTTAAATTTTAAAAGTAACAATGATCAGAGAAATCAATAATATATAGTTAATAATGTATAAATATCATATGTAGCTTATAACTTACTTTTATAATGTGTAAAAGATGTATAAATAAGTATTTCTACATAATTAAAACAAAAAGTTGTCCTCTGCAAGAAAAATCTTACGGGTTCCATTTAGGAAATGCAGAGGGAGGAGGAAATATTGTTGTTATTGTTTTTAGGTTCCGTGGAGTCATGCCCGACGCATAGTGACCCTCATAGGGTTTTCAATGGCTGATTATTTCAGGATTGCCTGTGGGAGTGGATTGCCATGTCCTTCTCCCAGTTTTGTGGTGCTGGGAATTGAACTCGGGACCTCAGAGACTGCAGAGCAGCTCTACCAACTGAGCTAAATCCTAGCCCAGAAATGATATTACACTGAGTTAACTATCAAAAGAAGGAAAAAATGGGGCTGGATGCTAAGGGCATGAAGAAATATGTTGATTGGCTTTGGAGGTTAAAAATAACTTCATGAAAACATATGTGTTTGAGAAATTAACCATTAGAAAAATAGCTACAGGATATGAAGAAATTAAATTCTCTGACTAAAATTTATCAGAGAAAAGAAAAATAAGAAAAAATAAACCCTGCATCTTACAATCCATTTATTAAGTAATTCAAAATGGTAGAGGAATATAAGAAAAACTAAGTGTGCCAAAGGACTTCTAATAAAAAGAAAATTAATGTTATGATTTTGATAAAACAGAATTTAACTCCAGAGTGAAATTCCACATTAACAAAAGCTAATACCAATAAAAAAGTGTAACCTTTAAACATTTTATTTTAAAACTTTCAAATATATTAAGCAACAGTTGAAGATGAAAAATTAACAAATCCAGAGGGCATTGTTAGCGTACAACAGAGAATTTGCAGCAATCAGCAGAGTAAAGGAAAAAAAAAGTAAAACAATAAAGGATCTGAATGATACAATTAAGATATTTAAATGTTTATTTGTGTGCTAGGGATTGTGAATCTTCTAAACCTTCATGAAAATAATGGTTTCTGTTTAAAAAAAAATTCCCTCCTGGAAGAGTTTACATTTTTATGTCTACAGGGAAAGAATAATTAAAAATAATAACTAATTAAATATGCCATACACTGCAACATTCTCCACATGTCTGTTAGCTTGTCTTGCTGTGAGGACTTGAGTGTTGCTGTGATGCTGATACTTAAGCCACCAGTATTTCAGATACCAGCAGAACCACTCATGGTGGACAGGTTTTAGCTGAGCTTCCAGACTAAGACAGACTAGGGAAAAGGACCTGGCAGCCTACTCCTAAAACAAGTAGCCATTGAAAACCCAATGAATAGCAGAGAAGCACTGTGAAATAGAGTGCCAGAAAATGAGCACCCCAGACTGGAAGACATTCAAGAAACGATTGGGGAAGAGCTACCTCCTCAAAGGTGAGTCAACTTTAATGGTGGGAATGGAGTAAAGTCCCTGGGACCCCCATTTGCTGATGTGGCATAACTCAAAATGAGAAGAAACACAGTGGCTCCAACAATTGGCTCAAATGAAAGGATCAAGTGCATGGCACAGTGTTGCGTAATGTTACGTTCTGCTGTACTTAGGGTCACTATGAGTCAGATACAACTTGAAGGCATCTAACAACAACAACAACAACAACAACAACAACATTATCCTGGAACATGATAAGTATTTGGAAAAGAGCAGGGGATGTGAAAAGTCAGACTGGCTGGGGGACAGAGTATAATTTTACATAGGCACTAAGAGAAAGCCTAACTAAGAATGAGACTATATTGAATGAACACTTGAAAGAGCAGTGAAAGCCAGTGGAGGATTCTGAACAGCAGTAGTATAATCTCACTTCTACTAAGTATTATGACAGGTTAACTTGTTGAAAGGAGAAAAGATTGAATGGAAGGAAAAGTGGAAGGAAATGGACTCATCAGGAAACCACAGCAATAATATAGCTCAGACCTAATGGTGGCAGGGACAAGCTTGTAGCAGTGCTGTGGAGCTTGTTAGAAATGACGCAGTGCTGCAACTACTTTGAGAAGAAAACAGAAGCTATACTAATAGGTAGGATGGGAAACAGGCTGAGTCTTCTGAATCGGTCTCTTAGTCTATATCTTTAATTTCTGTATCTTTGTCTGGCTACCAGTGTGTATTCTTGTGATTTACAACAGGAATTCAAATGATTTTCAAATATTCAATAAATGTGTAAAAAAAAGTATTGCTATACTACATATAACTAAAATTCTCTGTAAATATATACTAATTACACCCTGCATCTAGTCATTGTACTTACAGTTAAAAAGCAACCTTGCCCCAGAGTAATTACTTACTCATTTAAAAAAAAAAACTCATATTTTGGTAATTTGGCAGATAAAATATGTATTTTGGAAATGATTTATTTTAATTAAAGATAAAATAAAAATATGTCTTTAATAACTTAGAATGTCCAACAACAACAAAACACAAACATGGGGACACTCCTAAAGAAGGACTCAGGGGAAATTTAGTGGTAAATGAACTTATTAAGAAATAAGAAAGATTAAGTGATATTTTTCACTCGAGTGATGAAAGTGGATGTACCAAATAAATATGAGGTAAAAGCAAAACACAATTAAAGACCTAAAAAACAAAGAAATATGTTGTTAAATACGTCACCACCAAAATAATTGTTGCTGGAATACAAAAGCTGGTCATTTCTAATGAGCTATCATTTTTACACATGAGAAAATGAGAAAATAAACAATTGATAAGGAAAATTAAAAATAAGGAAGGGGCATAATTCTAGATATATGAGATCAAATAATCAAAAGCATATAAAAATTAGCACCATGTATTTAAACATCTATACTGAATTTATGTTTTCTTGGTGAGATGTCAATTAACAATATTAGTTCAAAAATATAGAAAACAAAGAGAAATCAAATATAAAATTAAAAGATATGCAATTTCTTACACATTAAAGGGAATAATGGTCAAATGAAGATGTTCTTCCCTAATCTTTACAACCTGTGA
Source organism: Pedetes capensis (assembly GCA_007922755.1). Lineage (NCBI taxonomy): Eukaryota > Metazoa > Chordata > Mammalia > Rodentia > Pedetidae > Pedetes > Pedetes capensis. Next base: position 74,476 of record VMDO01008049.1, on the reverse strand, counting down.
ATATGTTATATAAAACAATATAAATAAGTTGTTGTTGTTAGGTACTTTCAAGTTGAGATCTGACTCATACTGACCCTGCACACAACAGATGAAACACTCCCCAACACTGTGCCTTGCTGGGCACTATGTCAGTGCTTCTCTGCTATTCATAGGGTTTTCAATGGCTGATTGTTTTGGGAGTAAGCTGCTGGGTCCTTTTCGCAAGCCTACAGCACCAGGTATTCTCAAATAATCTCCCATCCAAAGATTAACTGGGCTTGACCCTGCTTAGCTTTAAGGTGCTACAAATAACTTTTTTAATTATATCACTTTAAAATAAAAATATTCTCCTAGATTAATATAAACATAGGAAGTTTTAAATGTGGAAGAGTGAGGAAAATTTGATGGTTTGAATGATAGGAGAGTTGATGGGTTAAGTGATGACACATGAGCAAAATCATACTAACCTTTGTTGGCTTTCAAGGAAGAAGCATAGCATTAATGAGGGAATGCAGGCAGCTTCAAGAAGCTGGGGGGTAATGGAATGGGGCTCCACAGGAGCCTCCACAGGAACCCAAACACTGGATTTTAACACAAGATGGTTTCAGTGACAATAGGATTTGAATGAAAATTATAGCATTCAGAATGTCAGAAAGCATACCCTTCATATAAATAATATACAATAGAAATGGACTGCAGATGTCATATATATGCCTACTAGTATGATTTTTTTTTCCTGTTCTGTTTTTCTAATATGCAGACTTGGGAACTTATATGACACAAAACAGCTTTTAAAAATTAATACTTATTCAGGAGTCAAGAATTGCAACTATATAAGAACTGACAATTATTTCAGCCAAGTAGACATTTTATATTCTACTTGATTCACAATACTGAAATTCCTGACTTCTCTCATTCCAAGATTAAATCACTACATAATTTTTTCTGTGAGGAAACTTCCAAAATGACCATCAAGTGTTTCAAGAGGAAATAGCAGGCTCTTGAAAACTCATGAAAAGTCATCAGGAAATGATATCTTACCAGATTTTTTATTGAACTTTAAAATTATAGAAGCTATCTTTATTTATTCAATTGAATGGAGACAAAAGAAAAGGGAAAAACATCATTTAGAAGATACAAACATAACTTGCTCTTTAATTATCAAGAAGCTACTATCAGGAATATACTTGTGAATATGGAGTATTTTAGGCTAGAAACAAACTGTTTATATGCTTTATATTGTGATATAGAAAGTGTTTACACCAGATGATCTAATCATGTAATGCCCTCAAAAATTTCTTATGACCATAACTGTGAGGAATTGTCAAAATCTTCACTAATTGTAATTCCATCTTCATGATGTGAATCCATCCTCTGAGTGACTGCAAGACCAATTTTACTATAACCATCACTTTCACAAAAATATTTCTTCCTAGAAGGATCAGCATTAAAATCCTCAGCCTTGTATTCAATATACATCATGCTTTGACTCTAGCCCTATCTTTATTTACTGATGCTTTTAATAAAGTCAATATTAAAAATAAGTAACTCAATGGTAGATCCTGAAGGATATTCTAAACCTCCTTTAGGATCTACCTCAACAGACTTCTCCAAACAAAGGAGATGATGCACCTCTATTTACATGAACACCCTTAGATTTACATCATCATAAATTAGTTGAACCTAAATAAGTTTTAAATTCTTCCAAGATGTTGTAGAAAATTTTTCATGAAGTTGTATTCAAACCATTTAATTTTTCCTAAGCAGCCATTCTTGCCTCAAATAAAATTTATTCCTTAAAAGAAAGGATTATATTTCATATGCTCTTAAAATATATTTACACCTGCAGTGGTACCACTGTGGCTTCCAATCCTGTCAGATCTCAGAAGCTAAGCAGGGTCAGGCCTCATTAGTCCTTGGATGGGAAACCACCTGGGAACACCAGGTCCTATAGGCTTGGGAGGATGGGGCAACCCACTCCCAAAAAGCAATCTGCCATTGAAAACCTTATGAATAGCAGAGAAGCAGTAACAATACTGTTTTGCCTGTTGTATGTAGGGTTGTTATGAGTCAGATACCAACTTGACAGCACCTAACAGTAACAAAACAAATTTTTAAGTCAATTTTTGGTTGATTTATGTCATAATTTCAGGGCAGCTATCCTTTTATTTTGCTCCTAGCTTTAGTTGACAGTGCCATCATCTCTAAAACTATTTTCTCCTTTGCATAGATTGCTAAATGCAGCTCAAATGGCTGTTAGTTAACTTAAGTGATGATATTAATGCTGGAAGCTTATTGCATCAATTTTTTTACATGAAGCCAGGTGCTGTGTTGCACACCTGTAATCCAAGAGACTTGGGATGCTGTGGCAAGAGGATCCTAAATTTGAGCCCAGAGGCAGCCTGCTCAACTCAGTGAGACCATGTCTCAAAATAAAAGAATTAAAAATGGACTGGGGTTGCAGCTCTGTAGTAGAGTGCTTATCTAGTATGAGTAAGGCCCTGAGTTCAACCACCAAGTATTTCAAAAAATTAATAGGAAGTATCCCCAATAGACTAGACCAAGCAAAAAAAAGGATATTCTAGATTAAAGAAAATTTTTATGGGCAGGGTGTGGTGGCACATTCCTATAATCCCAGCAACTGGAGAGATGGAGCCAAGATCTTATGTTCAAGACCAGAGGCAGTCTGCATAATTTAGTGAGACTCTGTCTCAAAAAGTAAAAAAAAAACAAAAAAAAACAAAAAAAACAAAAAAAAAAAACCTGGGCTCGGGGTGCAGCTCAGATGTACAGCACTTGCAAAACATGCAAATGTGAGGCCCTGAGTTCAACCCCCAGTAGTGTAAAAAAATGTTTATGAATTGTTACATGCAAATGTTAATGTTGTTAGGTGCCATGGAGTAGGTGTCTGACTCATAGTGACCCTATGTACAACAGGCGAAACACTATTGTCAGTGTTTCTCTGCTAATCATAGAGTTTTCAGTGGCAGATTGATTTTTGGAAGTGGGTTGCCAGGTCCTTCTCTTAAGCCTACAGAACCTAGTGTTCTCAGGCAGTCTCCCATCCAAGTACTAAGCAGGCCCAACACTTCTTAGCTTCTGAGATCTAATGGGATTAGACACCATAACGCCAAGGCTGCAGACATTACATTCAGATAGCAATAAAAATAAGTGATCATTACCACAACATTTAAAATTCCTGAGACATGATTAAAAGACCAACCTATGAAACTTCGGTGTAAATGGGGACCTGAAATATGGACTAAAGGCACAGAAAACTTATTCAATGAAATTATAGCAGGAAACCTCTGAAATCTAGGCAAAGAAATGGACATCCAGTTAAAAGAGGCATTTAGTATCCCAGAGACATCATCAAAAAAGAACCCCTTTCTGTCATATTACAGTTAAAATGCTAAAAATACAGAATGAAGAATGAATGCTGAAAGTTGCAAAGAGAAATGCCAAGTTGCTTACAAAGGCAAATCCATGAGAATAGCAGCACAAATCCAAAAGTACAGTAAAGCATGGACTGATACATTTTAAGCCCTGACACACAAAAAAACTGCCAACCAAGATTAGGATATCCAGCAAAACCACCCTTTAACATCGAAGGAGAAATACTTTCCATGAAAAGCATAAACTTAAGTCACTTATAATCACTAAGCTAGCATTGCACAAGATATTTTAAGGAATTTTACATGCATCAATTCTTCTCCTGTCTCCCATAATATCCAGTTTTCACAACCGTATGATGTGACTGAAAATTCTATGGCATTATTCAGGCACACATTCATCTTCAAAGTGACATCTTTATTTTAAGTGCTCTAAAGAGGACTTTTGTCATTGCTTTTCCCAAAGCAATGCATCTTTTGATTTCTTGACTGCTGCTTCCACAGGTGTTGATTATAGAACAAAGTAAAGCAAAATCTTGGACAACCTTAATCCTTTCTTCATTTATCATGAAGTTGCTTACTGACCGACTGGTAAGGATTTTTGTTTTGTTGATATTAAGTTGCAATCCATCCTGAACCCTGTGTTCTTTGGTCTTCATCAGTAAATGTTTCAAATCTTCCTCACTTTTAGCAAGCAGAGTTGTGTAATCTGTATTACGCAGGTTGTTAGTGAGTCTTCCTCCAATCCTGATACTGCGTTCTTACTCACAAAGTCCATGTGCTCAGATTATTTGCTTAGCATTGAAATTGAAGAAGTATGGTGAAAGGATACAGCCCTGACACACACCTTACTTGACTTTAAACCGGGTAGTGTTTCCTTGGTCTATTTGAACAATTGCCTCCTGGTCCATGTAAAGATTCCTCATGAATACAATTACGTGCTCTGGTATGCCCATTCTTCTCAGTGTTATCCATAATATTTTATAATCCACACAATCAAATGCCTTTGCATGGTCAGTAAAACATAGATAGACACTTTTCTGGTATTCTTTGATTTTGGCTAATATCCATCTAACACCAACAATGCTGTCCCTGGTTCCTCACCCTCTTCTGAATTTTGCTTGATTTTCTAGCAATTCCCTGTCTATATATTTCTGCAGTCACTTTTGAATGATCTCTGGTAAAATATTGCTTGCATGTGATATTAATGATAGTATTTGATTGTTTTCACATGCAATAGGATTCCCATTCTTGGTAATAGGCACAAATATGAATTTCTTACAGTCAGTTGGCCAGGTAGCTGTTTTCCAAATCTCTTGTCATAAATACATTAGTCCTTCCAGTGTTGCATCTGTTTGTTGAAGCATCTCTATTGGTAGTCCCTCATTTCCTGGAGCTGTGTCTTTTGTCAATTCCTTCAAAGCAGCTTCCACTTCATCCTTCAATACAATTGGTTCCTCATCATATGCAACCTTCTGGAATGGTTGGTCCTCCACCAATTCTTTCTTTGTATAATGACTGTGTATTCCTTCCATCTTCTTTTCATATTTCCTTCATTGTTTAATATTTTCCCTATAGAATCTTTCACTATTTCACTCGAGTCTTGAGTTTTTTCTTCAATTCCTTAAGCTTGAGAAAAAGAGAGTGTGTTCTTCCCTTTTGGTTTTCTGTCTCCGGCTTTTTGCATATGCCATTAAAATATTTTATTTTATCTTCTCAAGCTGCCCTTTGAAATCTTCTGTTTAGTTCATTAAGTTCATCATTCTGGGACACACACATCGCTGGTCCTGCCCAGATGTTCAGATGGGAGGCATAGCCACACACACAGATAACTAAACACAACTTACTTGGGATCCAAGGTTAGGAGTGTGGACTCCTGTGGCCCTCGGGAATGCCCCAAGAAGGGAGAAAGGAAAAGCCACAGGTGCTTTTGCCTTGTGGGGACTGAAAGCAGCTCTTCATTGTCACTGCCTGCCCTGACAAAGGCCAAGAGGAACCAAAACAAGTGTTAGCAGCCTAAGTGCTGCAGTTCCATTGCTGCCTCAGGGGCAGTGGTGGCTCTTCTGCCTCCAGTGCTAGGACCAGAGTATATCCTTAGCTTCAGCCTGTTGGCACTGGGTCCAAGAGGCTTTCCTCAGCTTGCTTGTAGTCCATCTTTCCTTGAGAGTGCCATCTAGTTGTCCTGGTCTTGGTGGTCATGAGAAAAGGTGCTTCCAGGTTGCTGGTCAAATCCAGAGAGCGTCCTTTCCTTGTCAGTAGTCAGTCTGCAATAGGTGGCAGAGCAGACAGGCAGCAAACTTCCCAGTAGGATGCTAGTAGTCAGCATCTCACAACATCACCATGAGCAGCAGCTTCATATGCAGAGTGAGCTTTGCTTATATCATCCTTGGGTAACTACCTTAACTGCCTCAAGATGACATCAGGAGGGGGTGCAAGGGGCTAGGTGCAACTAATTTAGGAGTGACATTCAAATAAAGAGTGAAACGAGATGTCACTTCTCAGACAATCAATGGGAGATCCTTGATTACCAATCAGGGGACAAGATGAGAGTTGGATAATTCCCTACACATCATGTCTTCCTTAGATTTCAACCAGGTCAATTGACATAGTGTCTGCAACAGTGGGCTTAAGCATAAATAAGAATATGTGCCTGGCACAGAGTTGGGGAGTGTTTCTTTCATTGTACATAGGGTCACTATGAGTTAGAGCTGACTCAATTGCACCTAGCACAAAAACAACACACAGAAGAGGAATAAAGATATACAAAAGCATGATTTCTCAGGAAATAATAAATATCAATAGAAGAATAGGCAAATAAATGATAATTAAGAAAGAATAAAACAGTATTAACTCAGCAAACCATCAAAGCTCTCATGATGAAAAGAGAAATTAGGACATATTTTTCAACAATAACCCTTAATGTAAATGGTCTTAACTTTTCAATTAAAAGATTTCAACTAGTTGAAGGATTAAAATATAAGATCAAATAGTTTGCTGTCTGCAAGAAATTCACCTCCCTACCAAAGATACAATGTGCAGATTGAAAGTGAAGTGATGGAAAATGATATCCCAAGCAAATGAAATCTGAACTAATATCTGACAAAGAAGACATCAAGCCAAAATGAGAAGGAATCAGGAAAGTGATTATATATTAATAAAGAGAATAAACCATCAAGAAGATTTAACTATTATAAATGTATAGTAAAAAAATTTGTGCACCCAATATCATTAAATGAACACTAAGTGGACATTAAAGGACAGATAAGTCCATATACATTTATAATGGATGGTCTCAATACCCTAGTCTCATCAATAGATTAGTCAGAGAAAAAAATTCAACACATAGAGTTATAGTTCACCATAAATTAAATGGCCTTACCAGACATCTACAGAATATTAAATCCAACAACTATAAAATATTCATTGTCCTCAGCAGTCCATGGAACTTTCTCTAAAATAGATCATATTATAGGATATAAATCAAGTCTTTATACAAAAAAAGTCAAAATAATTTTGTGTATCTTATCAGGTCAAAATGGAATAAAGGTAAAAATCAAGTGCTTGAATGCATATTGCTAAGTGAAAAAAAAAAACAAAGTTAGTCAAGAATGCATGATTACATTGAATGACACTCTGGAAAAGGCCAGACTATTGAGATGATATGCATTTCAGTGCATGTGAAGGATGATGGTGGGCAAGGGCTTGAATAAGTGAAGCCTAGGATCTTTTTTGGGACATAACACTGATTTTATGATGCCATAATTGCAGATACATGACCTAAGGAACTTTGTAGAAATAATCAATCTTAACATATGCAAATTGAATTTAGAAATTTAGGAACTTATAGGATTTCTGGATGGAATGAAGATTGGCAAAATAGAATCTCACTGAATTTTGCACATGTAGAACAACCTCATAGTAGGCATTAAAGAGAAAAGGTACTGATCTATGTATCTTTGGAAATGAGTGGAGCCTCTAAGACTAAAGGCAAAAGGATTGAAACATAAACATTGTACTCGAGCTAATGAAGTTCCTTTACATAAGAATATGCATTCATAATTCTAAAACCACTATACATGAATCATGTATAGAGAAATTTAACATTTAAGTAGGTTGATGTTGGGTAATTGGAGCCATAATTCTCATGGTTTCATAATAAGTATATAAACAAGAGATCATGGGTAATGGATTAGATTTAGAGAAAGTAGTTTGAACTATTTAGCTTAATAGAGACACAGATGGTATCACCTGGAAATACTTATGGTATGATAGGTGTGTACTTAAAATCTGGCTAATATACACACATATAATTCTTTCCTTTATTAGCTATAGGAGCCTGGAAGTAATAATACCACCATTAGAAAGAAGTATAGATTTCATTTCAAACATCATTATCTAATAAAAGGAACCAATGTTACTGAGAGAAATGGCTGAGTCTACGTCTGGGGATATATACATACAGACAATATACATACACACACTCTGATAGGAGTATGTTAAAGTGGCCGTGAGGTCAACAGAAAGTGTACCCAATGGCTTATGTTGGACCCCCTTGAGTTACAAATACATTTTTAGTGGATTATAAACCAAAGTATAAAAGGAATATCTATGAGCTCTTACTGATATAAACAAATGTATGAGGAAGACCAGATGAATCTTCCATGCAGAAGAATTCTAATTTATCCAAACTTCACTTTCAAGGAAGTAGAACATAACTCTCCTCTTCTTAACTGTAGACCCTATATAGTGACTTCCTTCCAAAAAGCACAATGGAAAGAGGGAAAATGGGGAGCTTTACAGTGAAGAAACCTGAAAAATACTATCCCTTTCAGATAGTCAAAGTCAACCTCAACAGTGATAACTCTGTTGAAAGCATGAACACTTGGAATGTAACAAATACATCACCTTTCTCTTCTCCCTCTTCAATATCCATACCATAGTCTAATGCAGAAAATCCTGTCAGATAAGATGTAGCTGAGGGACACTGTACCAAACGCCTGACAAGTATGCATCAAAACTGTCAAGGGCATAGGGAAAAAGTCAGAAACCATCATGGCCAAGAATAGCCAAAGGACACATCATGACTAAGTGTAATACAGTCTCCTGGATGGAATATTAGATATGGATTCACATTGGGTAAGAAAAACTTTTAAAAATGTATTCAAGTATAGACTTTTGTTAAAAATATATCAGCATTGGTGCATTAATTGGGCAGAACTATCATATAAATATAAGAAGTTAATAATAGGAGAAACTTCTGGGTACATGGGAACTCTCTGTACTACATATATTTTCTATAAATTAAATCTACTTCGAAATCAAGTTTGTTTAAAAATACTACATTGACGCAGCAGTTCTTACAAGATTTTTTAAAAGCAACAAGTTTGATAACTCTCTGTTGGAGAAGCTGTTAAGACAAGCACAAATTGTACATACTCTTTGAAGATAAGTTTGGCAATATCTAAAGCTACATTTGCTTTTACTCTTTAACATCCTCAAGTCCACTTTTAAGATTCATTCCATGACATATACATAAAGCCTTTCATTGTTCGATTATTTGTAATGATAATTAGGAAAATACCCACTAAACATAATGGTTGAATAGATAATGATATCACTATGAATCTGAGAACAAATGTAGCAATAATGAAATATGAAGTAATATGAAATTAAAAGAGCATAAAAGAACATTAAAAGTGCAAAAGAGTATGTAGTATGCTATATATTGTGTGGTAATGCTGAGGAAATGAAGACATAAAAATTTTAAAACAGAAGAATGGATTTGTGTGAAAGTTTAGACTGAAATTTTATCTATAAGCTGATATTGAGTATAGCAATTTTTCATGAAGCATTTTACTACTCTCACAGGAATTTTTGTATCACATTTTTTTTTCTGCAGTTACTCAGAAATCCTTGAAATCTAGTGTTATGGAACTTAAATGGAAAAAATAGGAAAGCGAAGGAAGGAATTTTACCCTAGCAGCTAACAGTTATTTATCTCCCATAGCTTTTACAAGTTATCTCTATACCACTTTTCTCACTCATGGGAAATGCTAAATTGTGGAAGTGCAAGTTAGATTCCAAAAATAATCCAAACACACAACACTGTCATTTTTCTCCTAAGTATCCTTGGTAACAAAGTGGAAAAACAAGAGGTACTTCACATAAAGCTATGAGTGCTCATTTATGGCAGACAATGTTTAGCATATTTGTTGTCTAAAATGGATTTTAGTGAAAATTTGATTGAAATTACATTTATAAGTTGCTACTGATCATTGCAAGTTTTCATGAAGTATTTTGCTAATCCAAAAAGTCTATAACACTCTCATTCTTAAGTTCTAATTGAACATTCTCAGGATGATGCAAAAACTGAGCTGTAATGCTCCATTGAGAATATAGAAATTTGCCTAATGTCATTCAGCTTTTGCAACTAAAGTCAGTATAAGAAACAATAAAGCCAGGTACAATGGTGCACACTAGTAATCCTAGCAAGGTGGGAGGTGGGGGCAGGAGGATTGCAAGTTTGAGGCCAGAGGCAGCCTGCATAATTTAGTGAGAATGTGCCTCAAAATAAAAAGTAAAAAAATGGTCTGGGAGTGTAGGTCAATGGTAGAGCTCCTTTTTTTTTTTATTGGAAATTTTTAATGTACACCTTAATGTAATTCATTCTGACATGCTTTTCATTGTGACATTTCCATATATGCATTTTGTTGTAAATTACACAGATAAGTTCCACCTTACCTTCTTGTACACTTCCTCCCCCCACTCCCCCCCCAAAGACTTCTCTTCCATTTGCTTGTCTTTTTATGGTAATAGTTTTCTATATATCCTTGGGTTCCAATTAGGTTTAAGATCAAAACTTTTTCTGTAGTGAACTTTCTTTTTACATTGTCAGTACTATTACATGAATTAGTGGTAGAGCTCTTGAAAAGCATGCAAACACAAGGCCCTTGGTTCAACGCACAGGTACTGCAAAAATAAATAAATAAACAAATAAACAAACAAAAAATAAATAAGAAGAAAGGAAGAAATAATAAGCACACATTCATATGTAAAAGGAAAGTAGAAGTCCAAATTGCCAAACTAAAGAATGCCTTTTGATTTAAAAATATTTGTTCAAGTGTTCATTTTCCATGACAAACCACAAAGATGAAAATGCCAGATGATTGCATCTGTTTTTAACATATATAATAAATCATATTAATTCCTAAGTTTTGCCCCCAATTTTGTTTCTATTTTATTTTCATTTTGGGGAAAAATGACAAAGTTAAAAGAAAGTTCATATTGTGTGTCATCAGTGGTAATGTGTAAGAGCAGAAGTCCCTTACCAAATGCCAAATGTCATCTCCAATGTTATGAAGCCAACATAGATTTATTTCATTGAGAAAAACATGTTTTCATTTCAGGTGGTAAAATCAGCTTCAATCATTGTTATCTAGAATAACTGTCTTCCATTACTGAAGGCAATAATTTAAGAAGGGAGGTCACTCTAATGAGGTAATTAGGCACAATGGCTCCTATTAACATAATCACTCCTCTTACAGGAATAAGTCATCTCTGTTGTCTCTCTGCACTGTTAAAATGCCTTTAATGGAATTGCCTGAGGGTAGAGGACAGTCACTTAAGCAATGGAATCTGGAAGTAAAGATGCTGGAGTTTTGGTTTCCTCTTTTTTCAGACTGCATTTCTTTAACAATTAGATAATTGCCCCGGCCTGCAGGGCTGTTCAACAGGGACCTAGAGTAGGGGGCGAATGAATGAGAGAGAGACACAAGAGACACGAAGGATGAGAGCAAGACAGGCAGTCTGATGAAGCTCCAAAGTCTTTAATTTTTTGCTGTAGCTTAAATACACATGGAGGGGGAGGGGCGGGGCAAAAATGTCACAAGGGCCAGGGGCTTTTCAGAAGTCTTCAGCTCTTCCTGTAACCCTGACAACCGCTTTCAGATGGTAATTTCAATTCAAAGGTCACAATGCCCTTTGGCTCAACATCTGCTATTTTCACCAAACCCTGCACCTTTTCATCAGGGTATCTTGTAAAAAGTTACTTATGGTCTTGGCTCCTGGCAGATAATAATATCTTAGATATTTATTTCATCTTTAATTAATTGTGTGTGGTCTATGTATTCTTGAGTATTTTCCTATAATTTGTTAAGGCATATTTTTTTGGTGATTGTTGACATTTTTTAGCTCATAAAGTGGCAAGAATCACAATTAGGGGGTTGTGAAACCATCTAAAACAAAACCAATGTACACATCATACAAACAATAACAGGTCTTTAGATTTGTCCAGGAAAAAGAACACTTGTATTTATTTTTTCCCAATAGGTCATGGTGATTGCATAACAAGTTAGTGGAATTAATCCCAGAAGCAACAGATAGAAGCTTAACCTGTTTCTCTCACATGATTGATGGATAAACTCTTAATACTTCATCCCACAGGAAATATTAACACCCTGTACTAAATATAGAAATGAAGATCCAGAGTTTTGAGGTGGAAGGAACCAGTCTAGGACTTAAGTAAGTAGGCAAATCCACTTGCACTTGACACTGGTGGCAAACTCCTGGTCCATTATATAAATTGAAACATCACTTGTGTAATGTATGTGTATTATCTGTTTAATCCGTCTGAATTTCATAGACCAAAGATGACCCTTAATTTTTTGCGGTTTAAGTAAGGAAAGAAAGAAAAAAGTTAGGTTTGTTTTAGTTTGCTGGATGTAGAAAGAAAAAAAAATGAAACCAGAGGAAGAGTAGAGATATCTCAGTAAGGTAGATGTGAGAAATAAATGCTAATAGGTTTCAGCCTTGGTGGGTGACTCTGAGATGGGATTAGGGAAGTAAACCACCACTCCAGAATGGATGTCTCCAAGAATTCGATATTTTAATATTTTTAAGTAGGAAGTGGAAGTTTTAAAAATACTAGAGTTGGCATTTACCAAATAAGGACAAAGCCTTCAAAAAATATTAGTGTAAAGGGGGATTTATTAATTTTAGTGGTCTTAGAATATTCATGTCTTATTTGCAGGCAATAATGAAAAATGGTTATCCATATGGTGATATTTTACTATTTTGCATTTCTACATAAAACCTCATGAAGGTTTTATTATATCCTACTTTTGTGAGGAGGTGGGTTACCCAGCACTACAAAATGGGAGAATGGCAATCCATTCCCAGAGCAATCCTGAAAACAATCAGTCGTTGAAAACCCCATGAGGGTCATTGTGAGTTGGACTGAACTTGACAACACCTAACAACAACTACAAACTTTTGTGAAGCACAGAAAGTAAAACTCCTTGTCACTGGGACAATAATTTCCACATAGGGTCATTAGCATTTTTGTGGCAACGATCAACATAAATCATGTGCCTTATAATCATTTTATTATAAATTAAATATTTTGCAATGGCTCCAAATTATCTTAAGTAAATAATTGTTAATTCAGAAAAAAATACCTCAGAATTAGATTGAGTAAAAATATGAACCATATTTCCTTATTCCTGGAAAAATATTGACCTAAATTTTTTATGTTTTTGGCCTTATCAGCCATATACAATTTTAGTTATGAGCAAATGTGATGTCAGAACTCCTGCTAAAATATTTTCTCTGATGATCACATTTCAGGCTCTTACATATAAACACTTTCCAATTATTCAGAGGAAAATAATTTAGCAAAAAATCCTTCTTTATCAGGTACTCTTCAATTTAGCTCCCATTATTAGAAGGAAGATAGACAAAGCAAGATTGCAATATGTGTTGATGTAATTACAGGAGGGAATAGTGGAGGACAGAGCAAACATATGATTCTATTGTTCAGACAAAGGCATCAGAAAGTCTCCAGTGACAAATGGGTCATGGATCTGAGTGTTGAGTACAAAATGACAGAAGAGAACAGAAGAGTAATTGGAGGGAATATTTTCCCAGCAGAAGTAACAATTTGCAAGAACACATTTACAAAAGAATCAGAAATTCCATAATGGAAGCTACCATCTAAGAATTAGGCATAGAACCTGGTGGAAAGTGAGCATTTACTTAAAAACTCATGAATTAGTCATTTGCATAGGGCAATTAGTTAAGTAACACAAGAAATCACTGAGCTGAGAAATCATTTGGATCTAGATCAGCTTCATACCCAGGTCTGTAAGATTAAATCTGGGCAATTTAGTCAGAGAGTAGCCACTGGGGAAAGTGTAAGAGTCGCCTTGCCAGAGGGAGACCATGTCTATCCAAAGTGTTCCCAATGAGAGACGGAGACCTGAGCCGCTGCAAGCACAAAGGATTTTATTGTCCGACTCGTTGGGGTCTGCCAAGCCCTTTCGAACCGGAGACGCCAAAATGCAGAAGGGAGGGTCTTTTATGTCCTTACAGAAGCAAAATGGCGGGTTAGCTGACTGGTACAACTTTGATTGGTCACATCGGTTGACTTTTAAACTGATTGGTTAAATCAAATAGCAAGGTGCGCGGGAAGGGGGAAGGTTTAGGCATTCTGAGACGTTGGTGCTAGCAGATGTGGGCTGATGATGACAGGAAGCGGCAGCTTAAGATAGCTCTGGATTTCCCAATTTGGGAGGGGTGGGGTGTCTCTGAGGCAGTGGAAAAATTTTCTTAGCCTGATCTACAAAATGGCTTTTCTATGGCTAAGCGGGGTCCTTCAAAAGGAATCCTGAGGTTATTCACATGCTGTTGCTATGGAATTCAGCCTTCTCCAACATTGTGGCAAAAATATACATAGTTGTGTTAGTTATTTTTCCATTGTTATGGCAAAATACCTCTTGACAGAACAATTTACAGAGGACAGATGGTGTATTTGGTTCTTGGTTCCAAGGATTTCAGTCCATATGGTGGCAATGTCCAGCAACAGGACCTGTGGTGGAGGACTTCACATCATAGCAACAAGAAGCAGAGACAATAGGAACTGGGAACCAGGTGAAACATCAAAGCCCACAACAGTGACTGCTTCTTCTAACCAGTTCTTGTGTCCCAAAATTCTACAGCCTCGAAAACAGCACCACGAGAAGGGGACCAGCATTAAAAAACAAGAATTTTAGGGGACATTTTAGATTCAAATCATAACAGATGTCATATGCATATAGTAAGCAATGATATTTAAAATTATACTGATAATTTAGGGACCAAACATATGCAAATTAAAAATTAAAAATTTTATGTCTTCAAACATTGAAACTTTTTCCTCTCATGACAGTGACAGAATGAATGCTATGCCCCCACATAACAATTAATCAATAAGCATGCATTCAGGGCTGTGCTAGCTGCTACAAAACATTCAAGAGAAATGAAATGCATTCTCTTTAACTTTTACTCTGGAATTTATGGAGCCAAAGGTCACAGAGCAGTAAAAGTCAAGGTAAGATTGAATGTGAGAGCCTAGGATTCATAGATTAAGTAAAGTCAAACTAAAGAAATCATTGTAAATTAAAAATGACTAGAATGTTTACAAAAGAAATGAGATTTCCCGTAAGACCTAAGTTCTGTAAGAATAAAGTGTTTATGATCTCTAGAGATCAAGCACAGGGAAACCATGCTAATATAAAGGCATGAAGATGTTCAGAAAATATCCAGAAAAAATCTGTTTCATGCTCATATATCACAAAGCAATTAAATTTATTTGGCAAAGCTGTTAAGTTGAAATAGCAGAACAATTTGGGGGAAAGGAATAAATCTGTTTTTCATTTACCTAGGAAGAATTATTTATCCTTGTAATAGTTTAGCATCCCCAAAGATTAGTTCTATAAAATAAAATAAAATAAAATGAACCTCCACAACAAAATAACAGGTAATGCACACAGTTTACTTGTTTCCAATGTTTTCCACATGTCACCCTTATGCAATGTGCAGAAAGTCCATAGAGAAAGGGTAAGTAAAATGTCATTGACAGGCACTCAACCCAGCTGCATTTCATCACTCTCTGGTGAGTGGCAACACTCCAGTTCTCTTTCAGCTTTTCTAGCAGAAAATATGCATAAGGTTAAAAAAGTTACAGGGAGAAAATTCCTCACAGCTGCCAATTTGGACAGACTTCTCTATCCCAGACTGTGGAAGAGTGGTCCAGCAAAACATCCAGACAGAGATCTCTTTGTCAGACTTAGTCAAGTATTTATTAAGCATCCATTGTGTAATACCTACTATTCTAGGTATTATGGACACAGCTGTGAATAAATAGGAAGACTTGCCTTCAGTTATCTTACCATCTAATACTTGGAGCATACTGTAAAAACTTCTTAGATAAAAATTCAGGCTAAATAGACGGGCGCAGTGGTGCATGCCTGTAATCCCAGTGGCTTGGGAGGCACAGGCAGGAAGATCACAAGTTTGAGACCAGAGGCAGTCGGTGTAATTTAGTGAGACCCTGTCTCAAAAAAAGTAAAAAAAAAAAAAAAAGGCTGGAGAAGGCAACTCAGTGGTCTAGCACTTGCAAAGCATGCAAACACAAGACCCTGGGTTCAATCCCCAGTACCACAAAAATAAATAAATAAATAAATAAATAAATAAATAAATAAATTCAGGCTAAAAACTGGCAAGCATTAAAAACAAACAAACAAGAGCACTACATACTAGGGTTGTATAACAAAGTGCTTGGAGAGCCATCTTAAGAAGAATGAGTGGACAAATCCTCCCTAAATTAGTCACATTTGTATTCTGTATTAAGACTTAAATGATAAACCAGCTATACCAGGATTTGGGGAAAGTACATTCCAAGCAGAAGGAGAGTCCATGTTCTTTTGAGTTGTTCATTCATAAATCTATCAAATAAGCAAGCCAACAGACAGTGAAAACATGCATTTGTGGTGCAGGGGAGAGAAGCCAGGGCACACAAAGTGGCACTCTACCAACTGAGCTAAACCCCAGGCCCAAGGGGAAAAGATAGGACATAGGAAATTTCAAACAGTTATTTAGTGACAATTCAGTATATTCCTAATCTGTATACTTCATTCAGTCCAAGAGTTCCTATTCCATTTTACTCTCCTCTAGTCTATTTTATTCTATATTTCACTTTAAAACTTGGACTATGTCACAGTAATATTAGTTCACAACTTACAATTCCATTGTAGCTAGCCAGGGGAAATGCCTGCTTCCATTTACCAAGCTGAGTTGGGGGTGTTGTATGCAAATGTAAGGTAGATCTATTTCCTTTTGACCCAAACTGTCTCTGATCTGCTTAGGTAAGAGTCTTAGGTAAGACAATTATGCACCATTTCCATACATTAATATTCTGATACAGTCTTCCAGAACAATACATTTATTTGTGTGATTTAATTAGCGAAAATAAAGGTCATTAAATGGGAATTTCATCTCTGGGTATCACAACTGAAATTCATCCTGCTGACTAATGACCAGATATATCTGTATTTTAAGAGCAAAAGATGTAAAGCAAGATAGAAATCATATCTTATTAGCTTGGCAAAGAAATATTACAAAATACATGGTTAAGGATAGTCACTAAACAAAGACATGGTAGAAGAAATAGAAAATACAGAGATTTTGATTAAAACTGAAGGCAACCTTCAGTTTTAATCAATTATCTGGGATGTTGTAGCTATAAGATTTATAATTTAATACTAACATAATCTCTTTCATAAAACTCTTTTGGATTTTCTCTGAGCCCTCAATACATGTCAATTTTCTTCCCCTTTCTCAAACTTTGGAAATTTTGCATCATCATTACCTAATAAGGCAGTCATTCAAAAGAATAAAAATACCTATGTTATTTCCAGGTAAAAGGGTTCACTATTGCCATACCTGGGCTGGGATTTAGCTCAGTGGGTAGAGCACTGTGCTACAGTCTCTGAGGTCCTGAGTTCGGTTCCCAGCACCACAAAAATGGGAGAAGGACCTGGCAATCCACTCCCAAGGCAATCCCGAAATAGTCAGCCATTGAAAACCCTATGAGGGTCACTGTGAGTCAGATACTGACTCGATGGCACCTAACAACAACAACAATTGCCATACCTACCACATCCATTTTATGTCTTCCATTTCATATCCATTTTATGTCTTCCTTATGGTGTAGGTTTACAACCAGGTGGATAATTCAAAGAGTAACGTCAAGAAAAATAAAAAATAATCTGTTTAATCACTTATCTATAATGATATCCTATAAGTAGTCTCTTAGTAAAGAATACCATCACTCTTACAGTTGAAGTTGCAATGTACGACCTTCAGTAGGCATATTGGCCAATATAAAAACAATTATGCTTTGTAAAGACAGAGAAAACAGAATGTGATCAAGACGTGTAGTTTCTTTTGGAATCTTCTGTCTCAGATACATAGCAGTAACATAAATGGAAAGATTCAGAGAGGATATCATTTCTTTAAAAATTAACTCTGGGCTTATATGTAGGATTAGTAGTATTAGAAAGCATCACTGATAAAGAATTGGAAACATTTAAATGTACACTATTAACAAGTATCACTATATTTAGTGGTAGTGTTGAAATAA
The DNA here is from genome assembly GCA_007922755.1 of Pedetes capensis. Taxonomy (NCBI): domain Eukaryota; kingdom Metazoa; phylum Chordata; class Mammalia; order Rodentia; family Pedetidae; genus Pedetes; species Pedetes capensis. The sequence continues at coordinate 56,647 of VMDO01008049.1, read as the reverse complement.
ACATATTAAATTTCACAATGTCAGGATTTTGTAGAGCACACTTGCAAACCTCTCATGTGCCCAAAAGACAAGTTCAACCAAGAACTTGCCAAAAGCAATTTCTACCTGTAAGTGGGAAAACATTAAATATGGTCTTTAACTAATGCAGGGACTCTCTAGGTAAAGATCTCCAGAATTTCACTAAAGTCAAAATTTAAAGCTAATTTTGAAAAGAGGAATGTCATCTTATTTTTCATAAAGTGGGTAATGAGGACAATGTAGGCTTGTAAAGGATTAGTATTACAAGAGGTGAAGACCTCATGAAGAATATTGGGTCAGTTGTTCCTTACTTCTTAAAAAAGGAGTAAAAGTTTGCATAAATTAAATGGCTTGACCAAATTATGCAGTATGTTTGCAGTGGTTGGAAATAGGTGCCTACACGCTGAACTCTGCACCAGGCTATACATATGGGTTGAGCTGGCAGCAAATAACATGCATGCAGGAAAGATATTAAATAATAATTTCAAATTTAGTGAAATTTTGTTGTTGTTAGGTGCCCTTGAGTCATGTCCGACTCATAGCAACCCTTATAGGGTTTTCAATGGCTGATTGTTTTTGGGATTGCCTAGGGAGTGGGTTGCCATGTCCTCCTGTTTTTGTGGTGCTGGGAATTGAACTCGGGACCTCAGAGACTGCAGAATGATGCTCTACCAACTGAGCTAAATCCCAGCCCCAGTGAAATTTTAGTACATCTCTTACCTACAAACATGATATGATCTTTCCTTCTTGGCTCCTATAATATTATCTCTGAGGTACTCTCATAAAACATGTCAAACACTGTATTACTAGAATGTTTTTCATTTCTATCCTTTATCCATTCATTCAACAATCCACTGCAATTCAGTCAATATGCATCAGAAATCAAAATGACGTTTATAAAATTAGTAAACATTTGAATGTAAAATCAGGCATTCAAAACAGAAGGGGGTTTTTGTTGAATATATTTATATTGGTCTAAAATATTTCTACTGAGGTTGTAATATACTTAAAGGTATGATTCTATCTTTCTTTATTTGTTAGCCAATTGAAATAAATGTGGCTACTGGGAATTGTTTGTTGATGTTCTTTGCGCTTATTCATATAACACTAATAATAATTTCTTGTTAATTATTATATTTTGATTAATAAAATATGGCTTTTATCTCTAATATTCATGACAAATAATTTTTCAGACACTGAAAAAAATTTAAATTGTTTTTAAGTTTTTAAACAGAGGTTTAAATTTTTTCTCCAGTCAAATCTATTTTAGCATATATAAATAATACAAAATAATTGTTTCATTATGCCACACTCATAGAGGTATATGAAGTACTTTGATCAAATTCAAATTCATTCCCCTTTGCCCTCTCTTATCCCCCAACTCCTTCCCTCTGACCTCCTGCCACTTCCCTGAAAGTCCCCTTTCTACTTTGATTAATTTGCTCTTTTATATACTGTCTCCTACCATTTGAGTAATACAAATTAGGAACACTGTCTTTTCTGTTATATTTGAAGCTAGGCACATTTTTGCCCAAGCAATGCTTGTGGCTTTAAAACTGTTAAACTATAATCTATAGTAATTTTCAGTAAAAAAACATATTTTCAAATGAAAGAGAGCTCACATATCCCTACACATATCCGATATGCATGTGCAATGTATTTTTTTTATTAGGCACCTCGGTGTCAGTGTCTGATTCATAGTGACACTACATACAACAGAGGAAACACTATTGTCAGTTCTTCTCTGCTATTCATAGGATTTTTCAATGGCTGATTGTTTATTGTGTGTGAGTTACATTACTCAGTTCTTCTCCTAAGCCCACAGCATCTGGAGTTTCCAGGTAGTCTCCCATCCAAGTACTAACCAGGCCTGCTTAGGTTCTGAGATCTGATGGGATCAGATGCCACAGTGGTACAGCTTCAGGCATAAAATGTATATGCACATTTAAATATACACTGTTGCAATGTACTTTATTTTCTGCTCAGTTGTAATCTCTACTACTTTATTTTATTGTATTCTAAAAAATGGTGATAGTGAACCACTAAGTTAATTATACATCCTTCTAATGACTTGTCACTTGCTAGAAAAATACTACCCCAGAAAATAATCTTAGCTTTGTGTATCTAAGGACATTCATAACACTGATGAAAACAAACATCATCTGTAATTACACATTTAGGAATAAATACCAGAATGGGAGAATATATTTTGGTATATTCATAAAATTCTTAACTACCTATCAGTGAACATAAATGAATTACATCTGTATATATCAATAAGGTTGGGTTTCATAAGAGAAAATAACGAGTTACAGAAGTATACATAGAATATGATTCTATAAATTTCTATCACATGTAAAACCAACCAATATATTTTTGGGAAAAGCATATTTATTACAAAATTCAGGATAATGGTTTTAAAAAAAGACTTTATAGCCGGGCACTGTGGCGCACGCCTATAATCCCAGAGGCTCGGGAGGCGGAGGCGGGAGGATTGCAAGTTCAAGACCAGAGGCAGTCTGCGTAATTTAGCAAGATCCTGTCTCAAAAAGTAAAAAAAAAAAAAAAGGGCTGGGGGTGCAGCTCAGTGGTCCAGCACTTGCAGAGCATGCAAGCGTAAGGACCTGGGTTCAACCCCCAGTACAGGAAAATACAAAAAATAAAAATAAAAGACTTTATAGTAAGGAAGGATTACACAGTACTTCAAAAATACTAATAATATTCTATTTTCTAGCTATGTTGTAGGAAACAGGTATGTATAGATAATTATTTTATAATAAATTATGCTACAATGTATTGAATATGTGATATTATAAAATATAAGAAATCAATTTATAAATCAATTTGTTTAATAAAAATTTTCGGAGAATTTTGCAGGATCTAGGAGATTTGATAATGAACTTTATCATAGTTATTTTAAGTACTTATGTATATACGCCTGCAGCCATACCACTGTGGCATCTGATCCCATCAGATCTCAGAAGCTAGAAGGGTCAGCCCTGGTTAGTCCTTGGATGAGAGACTGCCAGGGATCAGCAGGTGCCGTAGGCTTGGGAGAAGCACCAGGCAACCCACTTCCAAAAAACAACCTGCCATTGAAAACCCTATGAATAGCAGAGAAGTAGTAACAATACATTTTCACCTATTGTATGTAGGGTCACTACGAGTCGAATACTGACTTGATGGCACCTAACAACAACAATAACATATGTGTGTGTGTACGTACATATAAATGTATATATATATATATATATACATATGTATTTGTTGTTGTTGTTGTGTGCCGTTGAGTCGGTATCTGACTCATAGCGACCCCCATAGAGTTTTCAATGGCTGACTGTTTCAGGATTGCCTTGGGAGTGGATTGCCAGGTCCTTCTCCCATTTTTTGTGGGGCTGGTAATTGAACTAGGGACCTCAGAGACTGCAGTGCAGCGCTCTACCAACTGAGCTTAATCCCAGCCCACATATATGGTATAGACAAATTATTTTCAAGGCATAAATTTAAAAAGTGATCCTAAGAAGAAATAGAAAATTTGACAGATTACATTGCTGCTAAAGGAACTGAATGTGTATTACAACACACACACACACTCCATTTTTCTCAGTATGTCTACCAAAGTAGCAAAGGAAAGAGATTTTTCATTATAGAAAATATACAGTCATAATTACTTAAAAGACAGCATGAAAGATTTCCAACTAAAATATAGCGTATATTTAGAAAAGTGTATAAGAGCACCCAGGGAATGTTTTACAAATAATTATAAGTAAATCTCAGGTGAAGAAAGTGAATATTGCCAGCTTTCAGAATCACTTACTGAGTTTTTCCCCACCCACACTTCTTTTCATGCTCTTAAGTTTGTATAATTCACTTATTTTGCTTAAATTTTACAAAATGTGTGTGTATTTCTAAAAATGTAATATACTTTTGCCTTTTTTGAATATTATTCAGGGACTTCTTAAATGGATAAATGGTATTTTGATATTATGTAACATAATGTCTGTTGCACCTGCTAACTTTTCCCTAGTAGCTTGAGAATAACCATAGGTAATATATAAATGAGAATGATAATACCTGTTTTTCAAGTATACCTTATTTACAAAAACAAGCAGCCAACTTGAAGGAAGAAATTAAATAACCCTTCCTCTTATGAATGGAAACAATTCTTTTAAAGTATTCCATTGTATGAATATTTCAGTCATTTGCTTATGCATTCTATATCTGATGCACTATTAAACTATGCCCAGTTTTGTACCTATTACAAACAATGCATCTAATATTCATTGAATACTCTAGTAATTGTATTCAAAAGCAAGTGGACTCAAAAATACCCTCTAATACACATCTAGGAACAAAAACCCTGAGATCCAAAGAGTATATATGATCAACTTCATCAGATACTATTGAATTATTTTCAAAGATGGATATACTCACTTGTATTTCTCAATATAGTATATGCAAGTTCTTATTATTTAATATTTTTATCAAAACTTAAGGTTTTCTGATTTTATAACCTTTTTAATATCAAAAAGGTTTGAATTTGGTAGAAGGATCCAGTAACCCACTCCCTAAAAACAATCAGCCATTGAAAACCCTATGAATAGCATAGAGTCTCCATGAGTCAAACACTGACTCCACTGCACTAACAACAACAAGTGTTTGAATATACTATTTATCATTTAATTTGCAACTCATTGCTCATTAATGATTATTACACATTTCCATTTGCTTTTGTTTTGGAGTTTCCTCTATTGTGAAAGAAATCACCATTTACATTTTGTCAATTTTCAATTTTTCCCTTGTTTTCTAGTAATTCTTTAATTCTTCTTTTTTTTCTTTATAAATGTTGGTTGAGTACAGAATAATAAGACTTTTGCAATATCAATTATGCAACTGTTAACATTACTTTTGCTTACACATTCATCAATTTACATATTTTACAGAACCATGTTGTTGTTGTTAGATGCCCTCCAGTTGGGTCCAGCTCATAGCAACCCTCAAAGGGTTTTTGATGGCTGATTGTTTTGGGATTGCTTCAAGAGTGGGTCCTTCTCCCAGTTTTGCAGGGCTGGGGTTTCATTCCAGGGCCTTAGGGTACACAGAATGGCACCTTACCAACTGAACTAAACCTCAGGCCCTTACAGAAACATATTTCCCATTTATTTATATTGTTGTTCTTGTAAGGTGCCCTTGAGTCAGGTCTGACTCATAGTGACCCTATGTACAACAGATGAAACACTAGGAGGCACTGTACCATGCCCAGCACGGTTGTCAGTGCTTCTCTACTATTCATAGCATTTTCATTGGTTGTTTTAGGGAAGTGGTCTGCCTGGTCCTTCTCCCAAGCTTACAGCACTTGGTGTTCCCAGGTAGTTTATATCCCATCCAAGTACTAACTAGGCCTGACCCTGCTGAGCTTCTGAAATCTGATGGGATCAGATGCCAGGATCATATGTTGCAGGCTATATTTATTACTTGCATTATATAACTTGAAATTTCCTTTTTACCTTCTACTTTATTTCCCTTCCCCCTACCCCTTCCACAATCTCCACTCCCACCTACTGATTCCCTTCCTCCTTCTTTCAACTTTGTTTATATTTTCCCTTCTTAGACATGTATGATTCTTCATTTTTATGTCTATGTGGGTATAGTATTTTTTCTTGCTTTAAGTTAGATTTATCTCCCACATATAAGCAAGAAATATGATATTTGTCTTTTTGGGACTGGATTAGATCACTTAAGATGATGTTCTTCACTTCCATTCATTTTGCCGCAATTGACATTATTTCATTCTCCTTCATTGCTCAGTAATATTCCATTGTGTGTATATACCATAATTTTTCAATCCACTTCTATATTGAAGGACATCTTGAATGATTGTATATCATTGTGATTGTGATTACATATCGTAAAAATAGAAGTGCAGGTATCCCTGTGGTATGATGACTTATCTTCCATTGGGTTTATTGCCAGGAGTGGTATAGCTGGATCATATGGCAATTATATTCTTGGTTTTCTAATGTACTTCCATATTGTTTTCCAAAGTGTCTGAATTAATTTACACTCCACTAGTGCAAATGTGTTCCTTTTTCTCTGCATCCTTGCCAGCATTTGTTAGTATTTATTTTGTTAATTTCAGCCATTATTACTGGAGTGAGATGCATTCTCAGTGTTATTTTCATTTACATTTCCTTAATGGCTAGGGATATTGAGCATTTTTCATATGTTTCTTGGTCATTTGTACTTCTTCATTTAAGAAATGTCTATTCAGTTCCATTGCCCATGTATTTATTGGATTATTTGTTGTCTTAATGTTTGATTTCTTAAGTTCTTTGTATATTCTATACAGTAAAGGAAACAATCAACAGAGTAAAGGTAGAGTCCACAGAATGGAGAAAATCTTTGCATCCTACACATCTCACAGAGGACAAATTTCTAGGATTATTCTTTCACTGGAATTTTTTTCAGGCATATGAGGGTTGGAACCAGGGTCTTGCATATGCTAGACAAATTTTGATCTGTACCTCCAACAGGCTTTCCTCCCAAAGACTGTATATGCTCTGACTCAACACAAAATATATAATTTGTTTTCATGAGCCAGGACTCATGTGTCCAGGAATTGAGGGGCAGAAATTGGGCTGTTAAGACTCTTATTAGCAAAATGTACCTTCTGTTTGTGTGACCTCATGTTCTGGTGCCTCAGAGGTCTGGGTTCCAGAAGGAAAAGTGTTTCCATCAGGACGCACAGCAAGGAGTCCATAGAACTGGAAGTTAAGACTGCCACAGGCTATTGTGGACTTTTCTTCCTTCTGAGTCAACATGGTGCCCCCCCATTCCCACACCATTTCTCAGTGTAATCAAGCAACTATCTGTCAACAGATCTCTTATATTGACACACTTCCATTACAAAAAGGGCAGCATTTTATTTTCATTCTATCTCTAGATTTTGCTGCTTCTTTCTCCTCCCTCCTTCCCTGCATTCTTCAGTTCTGGAATCTCTCACTCTCTCTCCATCTTTGATGTCTCCCTTGCTCCCTCCCTTCCTTATCTGCCTTACCAAAGTCATGAAAACACAAACATAAGATAGGGTGTAATAATTTATTTTCCTGTGATCCCACACAGACCTCAACTTTTGGCATAGACTCAACACTGTAGAAAAACTCTTTTGTAAGGATTTGATAATGTCAAGTTTTATTGCTACTTTTTTTCTTATCTTAATCTTTTTCTCAGTAACATTCAAGAGACAAGATCCTTCATCTAGAAACACACTCCTCACTTGAGTCACTTGGTCTTCCTAATGTAAAAGCAGTTTTATTTGTGTCCAGTCTTTTTGTATCCTCTTCTTCCCTTATGTGCTTTAAACATGGATCTATAGAGGCCTCAGTACAATCCTTCTTTCCCACAAAGCAGTAATTATAGTGGTTGAGCTTTTGGATAATTCATTCAGCTGTATAAATTTAAAAGTAGCTTCTAACTTTTATTAACTGTGAGACTATAAAAGAGTCAAATAATCTTTCAAAATCACGGTTTTTGCTTCTTTAAATGGGGTATAACAGCATTACCTATTTCTCAGCATTCTTACATAGATTAAATAAGTCATGTAATGTGCTTAGCAATCTTCCTCAAATCTAGCTACTAGTCAGTGAATGTTAGCCATATTTATCCATGTATTCCTATGTACTACTCCTAAGTAATCGTGTACATTCTAGCAGCAATATATAACTTTGACATGGTATAATTTCCAACTTAATGCTCCCCACTAGAATGTTATGGAGTCATCCTTGGATTCTTTTTTGCTCTTTATTAATAATAAAAATATCAATCATCTTAGCACAGTGGCACACATCTATAATCCCAGCAACTCTGGAAGCAAAGGCAAGAGGATGGCAAATTTGAGGATAGAGGCAGCCTGCACAACTTAGCAAGACTCTGACTCAGAATAAAAATGAAATAAAAACACAAACAAAACTGAGCTGCAGCTCAATGGTAAGAATAAATAATAAAAATTAAAAATAAAAAAATTGAGCTGCATCTCAATGGTAGAGCACTTGTGAAATATATGCAAGGCCCTGTGTTCAACCTCCGAATACCACCACCAAAAAAAAAAAAAAAAAAAAAAGCCAGGAAAAATATCAATCAACATATTGTGTTTTTTTTAAACTTTCAAAATATGTCTTAAATATACTTACTTTCTATTTATGGATAACTAATCAACTTGAGCTGGGATTTGGCTCAGTGGGTAGAGCACTGCACTGCAGTCTCTGCGGTCCTGAGTTCAATTTCCAGCACAGCAAAATTGTGAGAAGGGCCTGGCAATCCACTCCCAAGGCAATCCTGAAACAGCCATTAAAAACCCTATGAGGGTTGCTATGAGTCGGATACTGACTCGACGGCACCTAACAACAACAACAACAATCAACTTGAAGTGTCCTCAGCCATACACCCTGGTGTCTGATCCCTTCAGATCTTGGAAGCTAAGCAGCTTCCAAGAGCTTAGCACTAAAATGGGAGACCACCTGGGCATACCACATGCTGTAGGCTAGGGAGAAGGACCTGGCAGCCCACTCCCAAAGCAATCAGCCATTGAAAACCTTATGAATAGCAGAGAGGCCCTGATATAGTGCCAGGCATAGCACAGCTTCAGGGAGTGTTTTGTTCTGTTGTACACAGGGTTGCTATGAGTTGGGCCTGACTTCACAGCACCTAACAAAAACAACAATCAAATTAAAGTTATCATTATTTCTTGCCTTAGTTGTTGAAATAGTCTCATTATTGGCATTTCATTTTCATGCTTCCCTCATCAGATCTTTTGTCCTCAGAGGAGACAGGATACTAAATTTTTAAAAATCATATTATGAAGTTCTACCATTTCAAATCCTCCCTGAGTTTCCAGTTGTTTTTCTATAAATTCCAAATATTTTAAGATGTCCTTTGAAAGCATAGATGTCTCAGTGGCCCCATATGCTTCCCTAACCTCCTTCTGAGTGACTTTGCCTTTGCTCAGTTGTCTCATGTCAGTTTGCTCTTATAAAGTTGTGTGTGTTATTTTTTTCCTTCACCTTCCTCATTATTATTACAAACTTGCCATCCTCTTGCCATTGCTTCCAGAGTTACTGGGATTATAGATGTGTGCCACTGTGCTAAGATGATTGGGGTTTTTTTATTATTAATAAAGAGCAAAAAAGAATCCAAGGATGACTCCGTAACATTCTAGTGGGGAGCATTAAGTTGGAAATTATACCATGTCAAAGTTATATATTGCTGCTAGAATGTACATGATTACTTAGGAGTCCATGTCTGCAATGTGTATTTTCCCTTTTGGTGGATAATTCCTTCCCATTTCCTCCAAGTATTGCCCTCTGCATCTAGTAGTACTATGGATATCTGCAACTATATAAGGAAGATCTTCTCCATAAGATTAAGCATTGATAATTAAGGCCTCTTTTCTTAAAGAAAACTCAGAAACAAAATACAAAGTTAATAAATGACTTTTGCAGGTCACAGTATTTCCTTCTTTTTGTTCCTCCTGTAATTGTCAGACTTTGCTTCATTATGACTGCACCTCTAATTTTAGTACAATAGCAGTATTTTTCTTCTTTTTTTACACATGGGCAAGAAAATTAACTACATGTTCTGGTCCCCTGAACAAGTGAATCTCTCCTTTAAAATTTCATGGGAATTGTACACCAAGACTCCTGACAATGAGTGATCCAGGAAGCCAGCTCTTTTATGGTCACTTTAATACCCACTGACTACTGTGTAGTGACATTTTATTTCTTATGTAAGAGATGTTGACCTCATTTTTATTTCATTTTATTCAGAAAATTTATATGTGAATATATGCACATATACTTTTGTCAGTATATATATGAGAGCTGGGGTTTAGCGCAGTTAGAGCACTGCTCTGCACTCTCTGAGGACTCAGGATTGATCCCCAGCACCTCAAAAAAGGGAGAAGGATGTGGCAATCCACTCCTGAAGCAATCCTGAAACAATCAGCCATTGAAAATCTTATGAGGGTCGCTATAAGCCAGACTCAAATTAAGCACACCTAACAATAAAAATGGGCTGGGATTTACCTCAGTTGGTAGAGCACTGCGCTGCAGTCTCTGAGGTCCCAAGTTCAAAAATGGGACCCATTTCCCAGCACCACAAAAATGGGAGAAGGACCTGGCAATCCACTCCCAAGGCAATCCCAAGAAACAGTCAGCCATTGAAAACCCTATGAGTCGATTCCGACTTGACAGCACCTAACAACAACAACAACAAAAATTATATGTAGATAGTTATAGATATTGTGTGGATGTATATGTGTGTAAAGTAATATGTATGTGTGCATGTATTATGCTTATACTGTTAAAAATATTTATAGTGCCATTTTGTTTCTCAAGGAGTTCCAAATCCCTCACTATGATTTGAAAAGTCTTTAACATGTCCACATGCCCAAAAATATTTGTTTTGTTAATGAATGACTAAACAATAAAAATATGCACGAGAGATAAGTGGGATACCCTGGGAACTGAGAATGTATTTAAGAGATTATAGGTTCTGGAATTGAGAATAATTTAATAGCATTAAAGTAGTAGCAAACTTAGATTATAGACAATTGAATATTACATTAATATGGAATCAGTATAATTACCTTCAGTGTATCATAATTCACTCTGAAGTAGCTAAATATGTCTCCTGCAACTCCGTTGATAAGATGCTCAGGACAGCTTGGGCTCAATTTCCTCTGGATTTCACCCCCTGCACCTCTTCCCCTTACCAGTTGAACTTGGTTTTCTTTCGATCTGATAGGCCACAGCCATGAGGAAATCTGTATTTTGATCCCTGTGATGACTCTTAGTGAATCACTAAGTCAGGTGGTGGGCTTGGGAGTCCCCGGCACAGTTGGTGCCAGAAGTGAAATTTGTTAGTAGAACCCTGACTCACTGAAATATGGTGAAACCCAGATTGGGAACTAGAAAGCCCAAGGGACAGGGCTTGATATGGCTTTACTTCCTGAGAGGTGAAGTTGTCCTCTGTGGCTTAAAACAGAAGCTGAATTTCTATCTGTTGAGAGAAGTTAAAGTTACCTATAGAATTTAAAAATAATACATTTATTCCCAGGAGTTTTCTTGTTGGTTTCTCTAGCTGCTTTTGACGATGCTGGCTAAAGTGAGGATTAAAGGGTATAGCCTGGGTGACATCTTTGGTTATTTCCTCCCTCCTCCCAATGGAAGGAAAAACAACCCAATCTCTCCCATATGTCAGTTTTGTCCAGGTCAAAAATTTTAAAAAATTCCCTTTTTTTCTCCTTCCAGTAGGGAAAAAACAGATTAAATCAGTTCATAGAGCTGGAACAAAGTTATAGCTAAACTAGGAGATGGGGAGGAAATCACACTCTTGCCAGTTCTTCAGCCTATTTTTGCTACAACAGCCCCCTGACCCTTGCCTTTCAGCTAGATCTCCTCAACAGCTGCCACCTTCAACTGGTAAATGTGGAATTTACTGATAGTCTTAATAGATTTTCAATACTGTTTTTAAAAAGGAAATTTTGAATTGGCCTTATATTTCTTAGTTATTATTACACACAGATACATAGTAAAAATTGTTGTAAATGTAATATGACTTCATAAATTCTAAATGAATTACCACTGTCAGTGAAAGCTGCAAAGTGTAGTAGGACATAACTTCTTTGTCTTTTGTAATTTTTTGCTTATTGTTAGAATGCCTGGATAAAGAAAGACAACATGAATAGGCAGTCAGTATCACAATATGAGCTGGGTGCTATGGTGCAGGACTATAATTCGAGCAACTCTGGAAGCCGAGGCAGGAGGATTGTGAGTTTAAGATCAGAGGCAGCCTGTGCAACTTAGGGAGAAGTTGTCTCAAGAAAACAAAAAATTAAAGAGGGGGAAGGTAGGGGTAAAATTTTGTCAATTCTCACTACCAAAAAAAAATTTCCAATATGAAGATTGAGATATACTTTGATGTTGTAAAAAGTCATTATTTGCTACTGAGCTCTAATAAAATCGGATATCTGAAAACTTTCTAGCCTACTGTATATTTTTTTCTTTTTAATTTTCTTTAACTTTTTTATTAGTAATTTTAAACATATAACTTAATGAGTTTCATTATGACATTTCCATACACGCATTTTGTTGTACATTGTTCATATTTGTTTTTAAGTGGCTCAAGTAAAACACCAATAAGAGAAAAAGGCTCAAGAAAGTTTTGCTTATTACTTGGACTTGGAACATGGCTGTCTACCCTAGAGCATACCTATTTTGCTACTGCTAAGGAAAATCTGCTGTTTTTAGAGTCTGAATTCAGAGATCCTTATTTTCTGGATGTGACTATAAACTGAAACTTAGTATAGTATGGGATTAACTGTTTATGCCTCAGCCACACTATGCTGAATTGAAAGCATGGGCTGAAATAACAGAATTTAGATTCTAAAACTGTCACAAAATTAAGGTCTCCTTGAAGGGCCCATAAACTAAAACAATATTCTTGACATTGACTGGACCATCTCTGTCACATATGGTCACAGAAAAGGACCTATTCTTTGATGGAATTGAGTTCCTAACCAAACACATACTTCTGATACTGCATGCATTCCCAAATTGCGATCTCTGCTAAAATGTGCAAATTGAAAGGAAGGCTTAGTCCAGGGATTCTTGGTCTCCCTAGACATTGTCTCATGACTGTTGGTTTGATGTTTGGCTTTCTGGGCTAGTTATAGTTTATAACAACAAATTAATAGATGAGCCTTCTGTCACTTTTCTTGAGACATACCTCTGAGTAAGGTAATTTTCTTATCAGATGCAGCTACATCTAGGAAGATTTGATTATCTATAGGGTGCTCATGAGATAAAGGGGCTGGGGCTTAGCTCAGTTGGTAGAATGCTGCTTTGTGATCTCTGAGGCCCTGAGTTCCATCCTCAACACTACAAAAATGGGAGAAAGACCTGGCAGCCTACTCCAGAAACAATCCTGAAAAAAATCCACCATTTAAAACCCTATGAATATCAGAGAAGCACTGACATAGTGTTGGTCATGGCACAGTGTTTCATTCTGTTGTACACAGGGTCACTATGAGTCAGGGCCATCTCCATAGCACGACAAACAACATGAGATTAATGGTAAGAACAAAAGGGAAGAGAGCACATGTAATTTTGAAAATTTTTGAAAATCCTTAAGTATGAGGCATCTTTTTGATTAAACTATATAAAAGGATTTGTTGTTGTTGTTGTTGTTGTTTTCTGAGAAAGTATTGAGGCACCCAGCCTCTCCATATGCAAAATGTGGGTGAGAATAGAATTGAAAAATTATAAATTATGATTTCCAAAAAAGACATTCTGACTTTCTAACAACAGGAAAAAAAAAAAAGAAAAGAAAAAAAAAAAAAAAAAAAAAAAAAAAAAAAAAAAAAAAAAAAAAAAAAAAAAAAAAAAAAAAAAAAAAAAAAAAAAAAAAAAAA